>BPLR01009481.1:0-149856 GCA_021605095.1 Caerostris extrusa | reverse complement strand
GGCTGTTCACTCGTCTGGTCATTGACAGTTGCATATTTTCTGCTGTATCCCTCGCAGGTTTATCGTGAAAAACCGGATGAAACACGTTTGTAGATCTCTGTTTTTTGTATGAATGAAAGTGATCTTGTCGCAAATTGTATTTAAAAGACAACTGATGACAAGAATTTATAAAAAATAATTGTAAAGCAGGTACAGTGAATTGTACAGCAGGTACAGTAATTGTACAGCAGGTACAGTGTAAAAAAAAAAAGATTTTCATCTTTTAATCATACGTTTAATTAAAACAAATAATTTATTATTTTTGCAATTTTCTTAGATCTCAGAAAATTACAAAAATAATAAATTATTTGTTTTAATTAAACATAGATTAAAAGATAAAAAAAATCTTTTTTTTTTTATACATTTAAGTAAATAATTTCTTTTTCAATTGTTAATGATTATAATCAATGTATAATCGATTTTTTCACATTTTTTTTTTTGTAGAGATTTGATATGAAATGCATTGTTGAAGTTATAGAATTCTAAGACTGTTAAAATAAATTCATAATTTCATGAGTTAGTTGTGTATATAACTTTAGGATATAAATATTCATCAATAAAATAAATTAAATATCAAATTAAATTGTCGTAATTTCAAGTGAAGGTTATTTAATTTTTTACTTGGAAAAGGTGATATTGTTAAATTGGTATTAATTAATGTAGCAAATTAATTAATTAATAATAATCTTTTATAACTGAAAACAAGTTATTTAAGCTTTTATAATTTTGTTTCAAGATATGTATCAGTATTAATTGCATACTAATAAAATATAATAATAAAAAATTGTAGCTTATTTTATAGTCGCATTTATAAATAATTATACCATATTATTAATTAATAATATGATGATTATTATTGTTACAGATTAAGAAATGTTGTACACTGATCATTATCACTGCACAACAGTTCTTAATCTGTACCCGTTGTCATAAGGTAAAGTTTATTTAATTTTTTTACTTGGAAGCTAATGATGTTAGATGTTAATTAATATTGCATATTAATTAATTAATAAATTGTATTAATAAATTTCTAATTGTGCTAATACATTTCATAGCTTCGAAACAGGTTGCAATTTTTAAATAATTAATTACATTTTTTTAAAGTATCGCAGAATCATGTGATATACCATAATTCAGTATCACCATATCCCCATAATTTTAAGTTTTAGAATTTTAATGCAATACTGGTTTTAATATTATATTACACTGTCAACTTTTCTAGCGAAATATTTTTTATTTTAATGTATAATATTTTTAAAGGTTGGTTACTAGGTTAAAAATGACATGTAAAATTTCTCATAGCAAATAGTGTTATTTTTTCGTGCATTAATTATAAATTTTAGTTGTTTAAAATTATCCCATCACTGATCTCACAACTCTTTTTATGGATTTATACAAAATTTTAAGAGTCATTTGATTTAAACGTTAAATCTTATTATCAATTTTTAAAGAAATTTTATTCATTGATAAAGTGTTCTCTCTCAGCGTGAAAATATCTGATAGGCATTAGCTGTTGTCCTTCAATATTGTAACAGATTAATCAATCATCATCGCATTATTTTGGATACATTATTGAAAATATATAAAACATATTTTATATATATTTGTTTTATTCATCAAAGTTACACAATTGCAATGTTATAAAGCATTTTCATTGAAACAAAAATTAAAAGATATAAAATGGTTTTACGATCGAACAGCTTTAAAGTAATCGTATTTCTTAAAACAAGTCTTTTTCTATAAAAAAAAATTCTCAGCTGTGCTTATGGTTTTAAGATTTATCTATTCCGGATGAAATATCTTGGCGTTACGTGGATAATTAAAAAAATAAAACAAAAATATAATCGGCTAAACAGATATCCATAATATTTAGAATGTAATATAAGAACAAAATGCATAGCAGAAATTTGACACAAACAAAAGAGATTTTTGGTTTGTCGCTCTACCACGTCATCTTGTGCACACGTTAGGCTAAAGTGACCGGGACCTACAGTTTAAAGTCGAAAAAAAAAAAAATAATAATAAGTATTCCAATGAATCATATGCAGTCAATAAATTATGTTCATCAGTTATCGTTTAAAACTGAAAAAAAATAAACAGATTAAATAAAAAATAAACTATAAAATTCCAAACGATTTTATAAAAGTAAAGTCCAAAAGATTTAATAGCAAGTAAACGAAATTATACAAGTAATATATAAAAAATTTAAAGTCAATTCCTTCTTTTTTCTCACTGATTCTAGGAAGCCCCTTTACAAATAATGTTCATTAATTTTTAAGTTTATCTGGCGCCATCTATTGGTGGATACATGCAACTTAAATCTAAAAAACTAAAAAATAATTAAATTCAATTACTGAATTAATATTTGAAAAAACTGTATTAACATCCAGTGTCACCACTACAAGTTCAAAAAAATGTATTTGAACTTGAGTGGAGGAATAAAAGTACTTATGAACGATTGAAAATTCGAACAAGATATATATAGACAGAGTGTGAGCTATAGAAGGAACTGAAAAAAAAGCGAGTAAAAGAAATTAAAAAAAATAAAAATTATAGAATTCCAAACGATTTTATTAAAAACTCACGAAAGAAATTTAAAAAAAACACATGAAAGTAATTTAAATAAACCAATAAGAACAGCTTCTGAAAGAAAAATTTTTAAATAAATAAACCCACTAAGAAAACTTTGAAAGTGGTCCAGGACATCGTTGACCCATTCTCTACAAAACAATTCCCATATATTTTATGGGTAAAAACGTATTTTATTTTTTTAAAAGAGGCCTTATTAGTTTACATTCACAATCATTATTTAAAATTTTTTTTTTTCCCATGGAATGATCCTTTTTGCAGAATTCATTTAGATTAAAGAATATGCAAGTTTATATTAAATTTTATTAACTCTGTATTTTTATTGCGAAAATTCTTTTTATGTGTAAAAGAAATTTAGATAAATATTAAAAAAAAAAAAATGAATAAAAAATTTTGTTCTAAGGATTTTATGTATAGTAAGAACAGCGACAGTCCTTTTAAAATAAAATAACTACCTTTATTATTATTGAGTATTATTAAAATAATTTAGAGAATTTACATTCATTTGAATTTTTTAAACATAATCGGTTCAACAGCAGATGTTTCAATATTTTTATGAAGATAATGATAATGAAATATTTTGTTGAAATAATTTTTGTTGTTGAAATATGTACCACTAAATGATACGAAGTAGAAAATTAATGTTAAAAATAATGTTGAAATTAAATGTTAAGAAGTAGTGCTTTATTTTAAGAATATTGTAAATATAAGTCCGAGTTATTTGTTAGAAAATCATGATTTGCAGAAATATATATGAATGAATTCATGACAAAATAATATGAAAAAAATAAAATTTATTTTCGTTTATTATAATTTTTTACGATTAAAAGCTGCTTTTAAAAGATTACATTTGATGATAATTAAATGGTATACATTGTGATTGAATATTGCATTGAAGAAATATTTTGAAAAATAATGAAAACATTTTCTATATATTTAACAAAGATAAATTTTGGACAACGATGTGCATTATATTTTTGCAGTAAAAAACGGTAAAAAAATATTATCAAATTAAAAAAATATATAAATAAAAATAAAAATATTTATTAAAATTTATTTATTCAACATAAATAATAAATTTTTTTATTTATATTTAAAAATATAAATGAAAATTTACAACGTCAAACATATTTTCGAAACTATAAATTAGGTATTCCTTTTTCTTGTATATATGTTATGGTGATTCAACGGTCGTATGCTAAACTTTGAGGGGATTGTACAGCTTACTAAAACATACGTTTTTTGTATAGTTAGAAATGAACCGTTGAGAGCTAACACAAAAAAAAATGATACACGAAAAGAAAGACATTGTTTATTTACATCATTGTAAAATGTTTTTTTGATTCAATGTTTACAATAAATGCTCAAAATTGACGGATAGTTGAGCATTTTGCCTTAGTTGGTGAGAGAAAAATTTGATGGAAAGTGTATTCGTTCCTGAATCCGTCCCTTTCGACCCTACGTTCCTATAAAAATGCATGTATTAGTGAGCTATACTACCATTCAAAATATTTCCATGACTGTTGAATCACCCTGTATTTGTGGAATCAACGAGTAATGTATTACAAAATGATACATTGCGTTTGTACTTTTTAGAGCTACTTCAACAATATATTGAGTCTCCGGATAATTTTATGCGAATGTGACCTTAAATATTATATGACCATGGCAAACGAAAATCACTAAACATATTATAAAAATTATGTAAAAAATAGATGGGGTAGGAATATAAATAGTACAGAAATATTCAAGTTTCTATAAATTAGTGCAAGGTATAACTTCGCATGAAGATATGATTTGTCGCTCTACGGTCCTTTTTGCACGCTTTGGACTAATTAGACCGATACCTACAGTTTTAACATGGATTCCGGCAAACCACTAATAGACATCCGTGCCAATGCCAGAATTCGAACAAGAAGTCTGCGGTACCAATGGCCAGAACGCCAGTCAATTGGCCATCAGGGCGTCATGAAGATATGGAGTGTAAACCGGAGAGTATCCACTTCAAATTCCAAACTCCCAAATATTTACCAATATCATGAAATCAAATACCACCTGAAACTATTATGTGCAAGAGATCTCACATCGACATTTATTAAGTTTTGTAATTGTACTGTAAGTTAGTGAAGACATTTTGTTTAGATTCTTCCCTAGTGTTTTACACGATTTTGTAATGTGTCAAATGTTCCTTGGGGATTCTATACTTTTAATATATATTCATCTGGATTGTTCATCGCCTCATCCTAGTTTTAATAGAGTCCTTAATGAATATCGATAAGGATACATATGCATTTTATATTTAAAATTTTTCTCAAGAAATCTAGTTTAAAAATTGTTAAGGTTCACATTTATTACTCTTATATTGCAACAAACTATTTTTTAAGTCTGTCTACACTCAAAAGACTGAGAAATGTGATGTTAATCATGTTCAAAAAAACAAGCATAGGAAATTAATGTTCAAAAATATTTATGCATGACCTGCATTTTTGATTTTTAAAAGAGTTTCCGTAAGTATTTCTTACGCGTGCGTAACGATCGCACGAACTGATTACAAATAATAATGAGTCCACAATGAAAATAAGCACTGAATAATATTCCAAGGAAGTGTGCCAAAAACTGAGTGCTACATCTTACAAATTCCGAGACAAAATGTAATGCTACCGTTTCCTGATAAAAGTATGGGTGGAGTCGCGATAATTAAAAGACATTATCATACTAGTATATCAGGAAATAGTTTTTCCATATTTATCATATAGCTTATTATAAAATGTTTCACTTCTGATCCTATTATTGAAAACAAATATTTTATCTGAATAGTGAAAATTTCAAACAAATATAAAATAATTAAAAATCAATCGAATTGGCTGACATATTCTTTTGGCGCTATTTAGCCCCTGGAAGCTCTATCTCCGATATGGCAGGGCAAATACAGTTGAAAACAATTAAAATTGCCCAGAATATATTTATAAATGTAATAAAATGAACTTACAATCATAAACAAATAAAATAAAATAAAAATATTTAAAAATTAAATTAAAATTTTGCGCGGGTGATTTAAATCATAATTGGGAATATAAGAATCAATCTCCTGGATTGCAGTATTTTCATGATTAATAAGGGTGCCAAAAAATTTAATAGAGATGTGTTTATTTAAGAAAATCTTTTAAAGAAGGAATGCTAATAGCTTTATAGTTATTAGAATTGCGCATGAACCATTTAGCAGAGGTAATTTTGCGGATAGTGATATTTTTGTAACGTTTCAAGTGTTTTGAAATTAGATTTAGCTGCATACGACCAGACCGGACAAGCGTACGTGAGAATTGGGTGAAGCATAGCAGTATAAAGAAGAATTTATTATCCCTGGTGGTGGTAGAATTTCTATTTATAAATGGGTAGAAGGCAATAAAAATTTAATTTTGGTGAACAAAAATGTTGTTTCCAAGTTAAATGTTGATCCAGAATAACTCTTAAATATTTAGTTTGACTATTCCAAGGGATAATATTAGTGTTGATCATAATTACAGGTTTTTTTCGTTTAGTTCCAGTAGAGAAGAAAACATCTTCAGTCTTATCTACATTTAAAGAAATTTTCAATTTTTGGTTAAAAATTTAAGGTGATTAGTAAATATTATAGTTAAGATTTTAGTGTTCGCATTTTTGCAAAGAATTGCAGTATCATTAGCGCAGTAGCAGTTAAGAGTTTAGGATTAGTTGAGATATCACCAATAAAAAATAGAGAAAAGAGAGAGGTGAAAGTTTATTACCTTATGGAGTACTATTGAATAAATAGAGTGGTAATCATGATGTTTAAAATTTAAATCTTTGCAAAAAAAAAAATTTTTACGATCAAATTACAAAATTCTTCAATTCAAATCTAAATTAGTGTAATCGCCTTCCTTCAAATCTCTAATTCAATATCAAAATAAAGTTTAGAAACACTAAAGCATATACTTGATTATTTAGTGATAATCTAATCACCAAATTCAACTAAAGTTTATCAAACTGAGCTGAAATACTTTTATTCATATCTAGGTAAACAGTGTACCATTTATTTCAGATGAATATAATCTCTATAGATAACAGGAATACATATTTCAAACAATATACTTAGAACCAATTCAATTAGAAGAATTAAAAGGAATTTCATGCATTTTGTTTGGTTTTACGTAAATAACTATCAATCCGCTTGTTAACTGGCTTTAGTACATGTCGCATTACAGTATTACTATAGTAATTTTTGTTGGGTTTGTCTTGTCGCTCTACGGTCATTTTTTTGCATACTGTGGGCTAATTAGACCAGGACCTACAGTTTAACATGGATTCCGAACCATTGACAAACATCCATGCCACAACTAGGATCATCAATTATAGAAGTACAGCAGTACAAATTTGGTGCAAAATCTAATAGTTTAATAGAGTTATGTATCAACTTAATTTGTTAGGTGTGTGCTAAGATTTGAACCTGAAGCCTGTGCAAACAAAGTCAGGCGCTAGTCACTTGGCCATCAGGTCGCCAATTTTTGTTGGGGTAAAATACCAATGAATATTGAAAATCGGGTTTCAAAATGTTGATAGACAAATGTGAAGATCTAGATCACTGAACATTTCTTAGAAGTTGAATTTATACTTCGCAGACAATTGCTTTATAACAATACTTTTAATACAACCCAACGTAATTAATATAATACAAAAATTAATTTAAGTTAAAATTTTGTAAAATATTAATTTTTTTGAAAAGGCTAAAAATAGGAAGGAAAAAAAAGGGACCTCTTAGAAGGTTTAAATCACAAGAAACTCACAATTATTACATTCATACAGATAAACTTTCAACTTTAATATACCAAACTGCGATTTAGATCATTAAAACATGCATACAAATTTAATCTTTTAAGTTGAAAACAATCTCAATAGTTTATTCAAAAACAGCGAAATATCAGATTGAGTGTGAATGATTTATCACAAAATTCTGAAGAATTATATTTATTTACGTAAATAAATTTTTGTTACTGAATTTTTGCATTAAATATTAAGCTATTAATTTTCATTAAAATAAGATATGTTTTTTTGCTACATATTATTTCTGTTGAAATAAAGCAATAAAATTTCGAGCGTTAGTATCAGAAACCCTTTAAGCAAGTCTGATATAGTATTTCATCATCAGTGGCACAACAGCCCCAGGGTGGGCCAAGGCCGTCTGGCTACTGGCAGATTTCGAAACAAGAGACATTTTTTTTTTTTTTTACGACGTAGGGTTGTCAGTCCTACTCTCAACGGTCTACAGTCATATTACATCGGAATCTACGGTTTAAAGTGGATTCCGAACCACAACAAACATGCATGGCACCGCCGGGGCTCGAACGTGAAACCTGTGGCACCGAGTGTCAGAGCGCTAGTCACACGGCCATCAGGCTCCGATTTAGTATTTGGATCAGCCAAATTAAAAAAAAAAGTTCAAATAGTATATTTTTTTATTCTGTATTAAATACTCATACAATTAGATACCAAGATAAAATACAGTGAGCCACAAAATTGAGTATACACCTCTAAAACTTTTAGACTTCTTCCAATTACAAATTAAATATTGATTTAAATAGATAAATTTTTTTATCCTAGATACTTTAACCTCTGCTTTACCATCCTATAATAACACAATTCTATAGTTAACTTATTTATTACGAAAAAGTTAAGCGATTCGAAGAAAAGATAGAAAACCATGCCACAAAATTGAGTATACACTTCTTATATTTGTAAATTATGCTACCACTTTTTAGTTTCAAATTTCTTTAAAGAGTTTCAGGAGTAGCTGCTGTTATAACACGTGCTATTGCACGTCAACGCTTTTAAATAGTATTTTTCTCATTAAAAATCGTAAAAATGAGCTCTCGTAGAGAAACTACTGAATCTGAGGGTTTTATTGGTCGTAAATGGTCGAAAGAGGGCAAATCTCTTCGAGAAATCGCTTCGTTGATTGGTGTAACTCATGGTTGTGTCCAAAAAAATACTACAGAAATATAAAAAAAACTGGATCTGTGGCCAATATTCCTGGAAGAGGACATAAAGAAATACTGAGTACTACAGCGAAGAGAGGAAGATCATTCACTCAGTAAAGAAAGATCCGAGGGTGAGTGCCTCTATACTAGCTTTATCGATGTCCTTTACAATCGGGAAAAGATCTCAGTCGAAACAATTTTACGTACCCTTCACCAATATGGGTTTCATGGCCGTACACCAATACGAAAAGCCACTCATCAAGTAATCAAGTGAATAGACAAAAGAGAGGGATTTTCGCCAAAGGACATCGTTTAAAAACCTATTTCTTTCTGGAACACTGTAATATTTTCATGAAAGTAAGTTTAATCTTTACGGTAGCGATGGACGATTTAAAATACGGAGAGAAGCTGGGAAAGCACTGGCACCTAAAAGACAGTCAAGTTCGGAGGTGGACCTGTCCTCGTTTGGGGTTGTATGTCGGCTGGAGGAGTTGGAGAGCTTCCTTTTATTGATGGTATTATGGACAAACATGTATATTTGGGCATTTTAAATGATAACTTGAAAAAAAGTGCCAGTAAGTTGGGGCTTGGGTCAAGCTTCATATTCCGACCCCAAGCATACAGCGAAGATTGTGCAGTTATACTTGCTGTACCATTGCAAGAAGCAATTGCACACTCCAGCCCAGTCTCCAGACCTAAACGCCATGGAAAATTTGTGGTCGCAATTAGAGAAAGCTGTACATGAGCACGAAATCCCAAGCGAGGAAGTTCTCAAGAAGGTTCTGAGAGAAGAATGGGCTAAAATTTCTGTTGAAACCACTAAAACACTAGTAGAATCTATGTCCAGAAGATTACAAGCTGTAATTCAAGCAAAAGGTTATGCAACAAAATATTAATTTGTACGTTAAAAGGAAATTAATAAAGGTGTATACTTATTTTTGTGGTGTTGTTTTTCCTCTCGTCTCAGATCTTTTATTTTTTTTTCGTAAAAAATAAATAAATGTAACAATTTTATAAGTATAGTACGGTAAAGCATAGACTAAAGTATATAAGGTAAAAATTCAGTCATCTTAAAGAAATATTTAATTTGTAATTGCAAAAAGTCTCTAAGTTTCTAAGGTGTATACTCAATTTTTTGGCCCACTGTATGTAACTGGGGTGCGTTTTGAAATATTTTTAACAAGAAATAATCAATTATGCCAATACTTAAGCAATAAATACATACCTAATTTCTTTATTTTAAAAAAATTTTAAAAAAATTTCTTTTTTTTTTTTTAGCAAATCAAACACGTAAAATTAAAACTAAAAAAATATAATAAAACTAATGACATTCAATAAGATTTGTTAAGTTGAACAGAATGAGATGGGCTAGCCATCTCATCAGAATGGAAAATGATAGAGCTGATTTGACTGCTTTCAATACAATGCTTTTGGACAACGACCAAGGGGAAGACCGAAAAAAGATGGGTCGACTGTTTAGACTCTGATTTTAATGTTATTAAAGATCAAAAACTGGAGGTGCACGGCCAAGAGGAGAACAGCCTGGATGGATCTTTTAAAGAAGGTCAAAGGCCCACAACGAGCTGCCGAGCCAGTTATGATGGTGAATGACATTCAATAAATTTTTTTTTTAAACAAGTCAGTTCAACAAAAACAAAACTTTTTATGATGAATTATTTTCAAGACAAGTAATCAATCTGTCAAAAACATACATCTCTGCCTTAAATAGCAAATTAACTGCTAGTTTAATAAATCCCCTGTCAATCAATAATAGATATTTTATCACAAAAATATTCTTTTTCTAGCCACAATACATTGTCAATTTCAAGTTTTCCTTACTAATTATGAAGCCATACTTTTTAAAAACGTGATTTTGTAATTTAAAAAGAACCAAGATAATCATTTAAATAAAATAGAAAATATGCTTAAATTCGAGTTTGAAAAGAAAAATTAAACTAGCCTTAATGTTTAATGTAAATATTAAGAAATGCACAAGCTGTGTAAATACGGTTTTAAAACCGGGAATAAAAGGCTAAAAGGCGAGCGAGAGATATGTATTTTACAAATAGAACATAAACAGTCATCAAATAAATTTATCAAAATATAATAACATCCTTGAATATAAATTTATATTAGTAGAGCTCAAAACGATAACTAATGTTAAAATAACTTATTGATCTTATCTCTGATTACCAATTCAAATGTATATTTATGGAAATATTTTGATTGAAGTTTTGAAAAAAAAAACTCTTTCAAACAAAAAAAAAATCATTGAAGTATATCTTTTTTTACAATAATGAAATAGCAATTGTGTTTTTTTTTTAAACAGCTAAATGTTCATGTTTAAAGAAGAGACATTGAAAACAGAAGTCTTTCTTTTACATTAAATTCCACATCAAAAAATTTCATCTTACACATTAAATGTTTTTAAAGGCAAAAAATTAATTTTTCACAGACATAGATCAAGTATTAATTTATTAACATAATTATATTTCAGTATTTATAAGGGTTAATTACAGTTAATTAAATTACTTTTTTCATTTTGATTAATAAATGTTTTAGTAAAAATGCTATTTATGAATTATCAATGGAAAATGGAACAAAAAAAATATCAAAATTATTATATTCTCTAAATTATAAAAATAAGATGCAAGACGGAAGAACACTATATTTTTTTTTTTCTAATGAGGTGAATATTTTTATTTAAATGTTGTTACTAATCTCCCTGGTGCAGGAAAGCCTACACCAGGTCCAGAAGACCCCATCGCAGGCGACTGGCCCATGGCTAAGGGTAATATGCAGCTTCACTTTAGCGGGGAACCACGAGGGGCTGAAGACTGACTAAACCTCGATCATATTAAACTGTGTTACGATCATGTTAAACCGTGACCTACGGTTTAAAGTGGATTCCGAACCACTACAAACATCCATGGCACCACTGCGGCTTCAAAACCTGTGGTACCGAGTACCACAAGCTAGCCATCAGGACCCAGTACGTTAAAAAAAGTATCGTATTAAATATTTTAAAATCCACAAGCAACTAACCTTCGGCTTAAATACATTCATTTAACAAGAAATATAAAAAAAAATTATTTAAAGTCAATTCCTACTTTTTCTCACTATATTGCAGAAAATCCTTTATAAATAAAGTTTAAATTTTCCTTTTACATCTGGCACCATCTATTGGTAGATACACGCAACTTAAATCTAAAAAAAAATTAATTAATTAATTAAATCTAATTAATGAATTAATATTTGAAAACTGTATTAACATCAAGTGTCATCCACTACAAGTTCAAAATAATGTGTTTGAACTTGAGTGGATGAATAAAAATATTTTATGAACGATTGAAAATTGGAACAAGATATATATAGGGAGAGTGTGAACAAATAGTAGGAATTGAAAAAAAAAATAGCATATACTTACCATTTCCATCTTATATGATGCACTCGCAGCAGGCAACTTGCCACTCTTTAAAAGAAATCTTAATTTGTTCTGTTGGCTAAGCTAGTAAAACATCGAATGGGCAGCAAAAGATGCATGACCTGGATTATCTTCTTAAATTTCCTGAACCGTGAAGTAATTATCGGATATCCTTTATCAAAATTAACGTATTAAATTTCAATTTCTTCTCAATTGATTTTTTCCCCTTTCATTTTCATTTTCTTCTTGTTTTCAGGTCATACACATTTGTGTTCAATCCTCAAATTGATAATTATTCCAATAAAAACATATTGCATCCATTAATCATTTAAAAGAAATCAATGCACACATACAAAAATTAAGTTACAATAGTATAGCTGACAAGAAACTTAATTTGACTAGTGACCATTAAAAATTAGTGTTGAAATAAACGGAAAACAATTTTTCAACCTTTATCAGCATTTTATCTCTGATAGAAAAGAAAGAATCATTTCTGATAGAATCATTTTTAATAATCAGGATATCGTGGAAACCACTAACATCCATGCCAGGGATTTAAACCTGAAGCCTGTGGTACCAACGGCTAGAGCGCTAACCCCATCAGGCACCCAGAAATAAAAAAGAGGATCAGGCATAGAAAATGCAGCTCGAATCTACTTCTATAATTGAATTTGGAAAATTTGTAACAGGATCAAAATATATATTAAGAAAGCTATAAATTTAGTACAATCTAAAATAAAAAAAAAAGGGACTTTAAGAAAATTGCTTTTAGGAAACTTCTTCTTGATATGCATTATACGGTCTTTGAATTACAGAAGAGCTAAATTCCACTATCTTGCTTCATAGGATTGATTCCAGTCCGCATATATTTGCTCAATGATTAGACATAATTATTCCCAGCAGGTAAAAGCTCTATAGGATCTTCGAATTGCCTTGACACAGAATTACGATAATAAACACTATCATCGCCATTTTGAATACAGTGCATTACTTCCTTGACTTTATCTCTATTAGCGATGGGGGCCTGAATGGCCGAGTGGCTAGCGATCTGGCGCTCGGTACCACAGGTTTCGGGTTCGAGTCCCGGCGGTGCCATGGATGTTTGTAGTGGTTCGGAAACCACTTTAATCCGTAGGTCCCGGTCTGTTAAGCCCTCGTGGGCAGAAGATGGCCGTAGAGCGACAAACCAAACCAAACTGTTAGCGATGATCATTCCCACTAAAATCATCATTCTCACTACTCTAAAATAAAAGTGTCATTAGCTTAAATAAATTTAAGCTGATAACACATTGAACTCAGAGATGTTTTATGGTATGTTAATATTTTGTGCATTTTCAAGACAGAAAATCAGTGTATATTTTATGAAGTTCATTTGTGTAGCAGAAGAGCTCACATTCGACTATCTTCCTTGATAAGATTGATTCCAGCCAGCTTGTATTTGCTCAATGATTAGCCATCGTTATTCCAACAGTCAAAAGCTCTATAGGATCTTCGAATTGCCTTGACACAGAAATTAGGATAACAAATGCCATCATTATCATTTTGAACACAGTACATTACTTCCGTGGCTTTATCGCTGTTACGTATGATCATTCTCACTCTGAGATCACTCTAAAATCAACGTGTCCTCAGTTTCAATATATTTAATCTCTTCACACATTGAACTCAGTGATTGTTTTATGGTAAGTTTCCGTTTGGTTAATTTTCAAGACAGAAAATCAGTCTATATTTTGTGTTCCTAATTTGTGAAGCATTGCTTGAAAAATAGTTATGCCAATTGTCATTTAATTCCAATGAATGGAAATTTCTCAATCACAGTTTTTGCGTTACATTTTCTGGTGTTGCTTTTATAATGTTGCTACTATTGTAGTTCAAAAAAAGTTTGAGCAATATTTTGAATGTAAGATCCACAAGATATAGAAACCTACTAATTTTGACAAATTGTTACACTTTTTTTTAATTAGAAAGAAAGTGATTCTTGTCATGACGTAAAAATTTCATGTTGATTCAGTTTTACTACTCTATTGATTGAATATTTCTATCGAATATGAAATATTGATGCTTGTCCACACTTTGAATTTTTTCATATATTTCAAATCATAACTTCTGCTCTTAGATACTCTTATTTTGCATTGATTTTCCAAATCGAAATTGATTTATTTATAGTGGTAAATACGGGATTATTTTGAATCGTTTTAATGTATGCGTTTACCATTCAATTCATATCTATACTATCACGTACTTAAAAATAAATGGTTCATAAATATTTACTTTCTTGATCTTAAGGATTTTAAATGTCAAATGATTTTATTTTATTTGAAAGTCTTCTGGAATCGAAACTTTTTTTCTGGAATTGAAACATGTAGTGTTTGGGGTTGGAGCAACTCTGTTTCGTAATTGGATGTGGTTGGAAAAAGATTTGAGACAAACTTTGGAGAATGCACAGCTTTATTGACAGAAACATCCCACACGTACAATATTTAACATATTTAAAGATATATAGATTAGTAGAAGTATTCCACTTCTAAGCCGAAAACAAAGATACTCAGGTATGCGCAGGATGCGCGAAATAAACCTCCTCTCCGGATGAGAGTCTGTAGGACAACTATTAAGCAGGGTTGCGTTGAATATATTTCCTCTCTGGAAGTTTGGTTTGTCGCTCTGCGGTCATCTTATGCACGCTTTAGGCTAAACAGACCGGGGTCTACAGTTTAAAGTGGATTCCGAACCACTACGAACACCCATGGCACCGCCGGGACTCGAACCCGAAACCTGTAGTACCGAGCGCCAGAACGCTAGCCACTCGGCCATTCAGGCCCCACCCTCTCTGGAGGAGAAATTGCAAATTAAACGTTTCTCAGCGGCAGCGCCCGTTGCGCTATTCTACAGTGAAAGTCTCGAGGCCTACTGACCATTTCTCTTGAACGCCACAGAAGGCGCTCTTGCAGCGCGAGGTTTGGTTTGTCGCTCTACTGTCTACTTGTTGACACTTTAAGCTAATTAGACCCGGACCTAGAGTTTAAAGGGGATTCCGAGACACTAACAAAGCATCCATGCCCCTGCCATGATTCGAACCTGAAGCCTGTGGTGCCACATGCCAAAGCACTAGCCAATTGTCCATTAGGCCGCACAGAGCGTAGGAGGAAGCACGGTTACAAACAATAATTTCATCTTTTTTTATTGGACCAGTTTTCTTTTAATAAATTCTTAAAAAATGGATCACGGATTGTATTTGCATAGATCTGAAGGCAATTTCATTTCATTGACAAGAGAAAAATAGAAGAAAATCACAATTAATAAAAATAAATTGCACCAAACAACAACAAAACACGACGACGTTAATGATTTTTTTTTTTTTTGAAAAATAATAAATAAAAACGGTTGAAGGAAAACAGGCTAACAAGTGAAATTTCGATTTATTCTATTTCTAGAAAAATAATCAACATTTATCTGGCATAATTAACCTAAAATTAGAAAAAAAATTCTTATATAAACACGTGTTGAATTGCTGTTTGCTTCGCTGAACTAGAATAAGTGACAAGAATACGTAATGGCAACAGTTGTTGGACAAATATTATAAATATTTATCGGAACGATTTCTTCGTTTTATTTTAAAGACATTCTTTTGACAGTTATTTTTTTTTGTATTTACTATTGTGTACTAGGTATTTTGTTCTTATAAAAATTTTCCTAGTTTTAACTTAATATTTTTAATGAATTTTTAACAAATTTTAAAACAAGATTAAGAAAATAGTATATTATATTCAAAATTTTCGAAGATTTTTTTCATTCAAGATACTTTTAGTTTAAATTTTTCAAATTTTATTTTCTTATAAATATCGTTTAAGATACTTTCTTTAAGAACATATTTTTTAAACATTCTTAGCCACCTACGACATTTTTTTTTTCTTTTGAAATTCTTACATTCGGTCTCATTTTATTGATTTTAATAAGTAAAGGCTTTTATTAAGAAAATAATTTTTAATAGTTATTCTTTTCCTTATTTTAGTTAAATTTTTTATTTTCTTTTATGCGAAAGTGGATTTGTAAACGGTACAAAATACAAGAATTCCATCCATTTAATTTTTTAATTCAAATTTAATAGATAATTAATTTTTCTGTTTAATTTCAAATTGAATAAAAATCTTCAATGTTATTTATTAATAATTAATATTAATTTCTTTAATTATAACTGAATTAGAAAACATTTAATTTATTTATCAATTTAAATTAATCTTTTATTACTCTCTTGATTACGATTACACTGTAACATAAATGTATTACGAATAACATTTTTTTTTTAATAAAAAAATGCTACATTGGCAGTAATTGCCAAATATGGCAACTCATGAGCAATAACTTCCGAGGTGGAAAAACAAGGTGATCTGTTCTTGTTTGTGTGGCTTGGTCGAAACTTTCAAGGTTTGTTTAGGAAGAGAAAGTATCAACAAAGCCTGCGGACAATTTTGAAAGCATAGTTCGGACATCATTAATATGCTTCGTTTGTCAATAGAATTTGAGTGGGCTGAATGGAAAACGAGATAAGATATCTGGATGAAATAAAATTCTGTAAAAAATTCGGTACTTACGTATTAACGGTACCTTGGCGACAGTTGCGCCAATAAAGAGCACACGCGCCAACCGCAGCTACAGATTTGGCGCCAATATACACTTAAAATTTTTGTTCCAAATAATAAAATATATATGGAACACTTCATTTAAAATCAAAACGCTTTCAAAATATTTTTATTCCAAATAATAAAGATTGGCGACACTTAAAAACCACCAAGTTCGGTGTCATTGTAAAGTGCTATTTCGCCAAAATTTATAGCCAAACAGTGCTTTTACGCCAACATTAGCAGCCAAATAGCTATTACGTCAAAGTTTATTCCTGAAAAGGCTTTGAAGCCAAAGTTTATCGCTTTAACGCCAAATATTATCACTATCCTTTATAGCCAAAGATTTTCACTAAGTGAATCTTGTTTTTGAGGCGCTTTTACGCCTAACTAAACGAACATCTTTAAAAAGGAAATTAATTATTTAAGAATAAAATATAAGTTATTAATAAATAAAAAAATCGTTTTTCTTGTTTGTTTCTTACTTTCCTGAGTGGCAACTTCATAAATATTGTTTATATTCTGAATCAGTGACCGACGCACGTTGTAAGAATAAGTTCGGAATAATCAGTAAATTATTGGAATACTAATTTAAAAGAATATATATTTCTGTTCTTATTTACTGCAAATAAGTATTCTGCAAATAATAATATAATCACAATAACAATAAATAGTCATTATATTGTTTGGAAAATGAAGCTATGAATTCCTCTAATTATAGTATTGCAACCCTAAAGAAATTGGCGAAATAATCAGGTTGCAAGATTGACGACTTTCTCAGGGGTACAGTATCCTAGATTTTAACCCTTATTTGTACGTAGCGTGTGAATTTATAGAAGCCAAATAAAATTAATTTTGGTAACATTAATTTACATCTTAATAAGTTATATTTTGTTTATTAATACTATCTTGTAATTTTCTGTATTGATATTAAATAAACTAAATATATATTTTTTTCTTCAAAATTTATTTTTCAGATTTTTTTCTTTCAAAATACGAATATATTAAGAAACTTATATTGTATATTTTTGACGTAATTAAAATAAATAAAAAAAATCTTTAACATTCAATACTTAAAAAATATTAATATTTTTAATTTCTAACTTCTTAACTTAAAAAACATTAAATTCCTGCATTTTCTATAATCTTCTATTATAGTGCTAGTGGGATCCTATTTTATAATAGTAAATAATTTATAATTTTTATTAGAATATTCCCAATCTAATAAAACATTTGTATGCAAATATTGGCGAAATCTAATTTCTGTACTCCTTGTACCAAATTCATCACCAGGTTGCCAAATCACTAAGTGAGCAAACAAAATGGCTACCGCAGTTAATTTTCGTGACAAAACTTCGTTACGCTATTGCGCCAGCATATATTGCAAAATTGCTATTACAAATTTTATTGCTAAGTTGCTTTCACGCCGAATTTTATCATAATTATTCAAAAATTTATTGCTAATTTGCTTTTACGCCACATTTCTTCTCAAAATTCGTAAATTAAATTTTTTTAAATCACTAAATATATGCAAGTCAGAATTATTCGCTAACACGCCAAATTTTATCATTATTACATCAACATTTTGTATGTTGTTTTCGATGCCAAAATCTATTGATAAAATATTGCTATTTAAAAAGAAAAGAGAATAAATCGGAGAATAACTTACATTTCCTTCAACATTATATTTTGGAAGGATAATTTAAAGAAAATTTAAGAAAATGTTTGTATGCCCTGTTCGTAAGTCAACTTATCGTTTTAAAAGTAAGAAATAACGGTTGTTCGCGCGAATTCAAATAACATTTGCCACAAAACCTTAACTAAATCAACAGTTTTAAAAAGAAATCATGAACATGAAGAAAAAAATATAAATTAAAAATTATTTATAAATTATTTTATAGTTATTATATTATGTAAAGTATTATTTTAAAATGATTTAACTATTAATTTTATTTTTCAGTTGCAAATAATTTTACATGAAAAAATTTAGTAATTGAATATAAATAAATTAAAAAATGATTTTTCTTATTTTAAGGAGTGGCAACATCCTAACAAATGTTTATATTAATGGCCGACATACTGGTATTTCTCCGAATAATCATTTAAATAAAAGATGTGTGATGCTTGTTCGTAATTACTAAATAAATTCTGGAAGTAACAAGGAAATTAACATTAAACAGTCATTACAATGTTTGAAAATTTTAGAATTTCTCTAATTAAAATATTATAACTCTAAAGAAATTCATGAAACATTCCAGGTTGAGAGATTGGTGATTTCTTCGGGGGACAGGATTCAAGATTAGAACCCAAATATTTTTATTTCATTTTACAATTTGAACAAATTCTTAAAAACAAAGCTATTACCACTACTATGGGAAAATTTTAATGATTTGCTTTTACACCTTTAATACTTAACGCCAAAGTATATCACTATTTTGCCAAAGTTGTATACCTAAATTACTTTTAAGCCAAATTTTACCGCTTCAAATGGAATTTTGCTTTGCTAACTCACAAAAAATGTATCCTTTTAACATCGGTAATAATCTCTTTTATGACAAAATTATTCGCTAACACGCCAAAAATTTTTTTCTATTATGTTAAAAATATTTCGTATGGTTTCCGATGCCGAATTCGAATGATAAAATAATATTAATAAAAAAGAAGTATCAGAGAATAACTTACATTTTATTCTGATGTGTTCTTTGTTGGAGGCAAAAATAATCTTTTTATTACTTCACTAAAATCTATTTTTTATTGCTATATTAAATAAATGAAAAATAAGAACATCACAAAACCACAGAAAAATTTAATGTTCCAGCAGCCTTTTATTCCGTGAACTAACTTTCTAAAATTAAAAAAAGAAGTTTTTCGCGTGTTTTTCAAATAACGGTTGCCACAAAATTTTAATTATGTTAACAGAATTAATAAAAAAATAATTATTTGATAATCAAATATAAGTTATTACTGTAAAAAAACGTTTTTGTTGTTTGTTTTGTATTCTCATGAGTGGCAATATCATAAAAATTGTTTATATTTTTATATCAGCAGTCGATATATGTTATAAGTACAATCTCGGAATAATCAATAATTTATCGGAATAATTATTTAAAAGAATATATATTTCTGTTCTTATTTACTATAAATCGAAATTCTGCATATAACATTCAAAGTAACACTAAAATCGTTATTATATTGTTCGAAAAAAGAAGTTCCAAATTCCTCTAATTACAGTATTGCAACCTAAAGAAATTGGCTGAAGATTGGCGACCTCTACTGGGCTATTCTAGATTTCAACACCGAAAGGGCTAAAAAAATCGTCGAATGAACAAGCGGAACACTTAAGCAAAGAATTTCCCATTAACTGTTCCTGGCATTAATTTGAGGAAATTGAAACAATACTTTAATTATATTTCGAAAGCCAAACAATTCAAAATGAACTACAGAGCAGGTGACTTGATATTGGTCAATCATTAGATTTAGCAACACATAATTTCTCTCAGTTTTAAAACACACATAAATGAATTGATGTGAAATCAGCCTTTATTTTAAATTAAAGTTTCCTGTACTGCACGGAGAAATTAATTTGTTTTAAATAACTTATACCCTTACTTATTTTTCATTTTCAATTAACCCTTTTTTGGAGACATCACGAACCTCTAATTAGGACAACAGTATGTTTACACATGAAAAAAAAAAAATAAATAAATACATTTGCATTGTTACATTACTGTGGGAAAATACATTTGCTGTACATAGAATCTAAATCTTGGAAGATTTTAAATTTCATATTGGAAATTCCGTAACAATTAGAATAGTTTTGTTTAATTTTAAAGTTTGTGATAACTAGATAAAAACCGAACCTTCAAAAGATTGAATAAAGCCATGTTTCATACGTTGCCATTCTAGAAAAAAAGTATTCATATGTTTCACGAAGAAGTTTATGGAAAATTTATTACAGCATAGAGTTTTATTACAGATATTTAACTCCTTAACTCACGCGTAAGGTAAAAAATCGAACACACCACAAAAATAATCGTAAACCGAAACATTTTCGAATAAATTCAGAAGTTAAATTATGATGTGTCACTTTTTTTTTAAATTTGGTGATATTAAAAAATCGTTTGGCTTTCATTTTTACTTGCTTACTTGTATTTATTATTAAAAAATGGTTCGGAATCGTAAAGCAACAACAAACAGCATTCGAACATGGATTGTTTTTCATCAAAGTTAGTGGAAAATCAATTCGGAATATCGCTTCAATTATCCCATTCTATGGTACAGTATGTAATAAAAAGCTTTAAAGAAGAAATTCTGAACGAAAGCAAGGTAAGAAAAGATCATCCAACAAAATTATTTTACCGTGATCAGAGATTAATAATTATAAAAACTATGAGAAATCCACACATGTTTTGAGTGCTGTAAAAATTCACCTGAAGCTGTTCGATGAATTCTCAGATTAGCAAGATTACAGTGAAGTACTTCCCGAAGAAAATCATTTGTAAGTGCGAAAGATAGAATGCTTAAATTTTCCACTGCAAAATCATAAATAAGGCTGAAGTGTATTGAAATTATATTTTATTTTCAAATGAAAGCAAATACAACGATTTTTGTTACGATGGGTGTATCGTTATATGGAGAATACACAAAATGAGAAACTTAATTTTAAGTACTTGGTATGAACCATAAGGCATGGTGATGGTAGGGTCTTACAGATTCTGATGGACTATCCTTGTGTTGGTGTGTCCACACAAAGATAGTCAGCATCAGAACTAAGTAGTAATTTAATATTTATTGTTGAGATAATGAATCATGCTCTTTATTTAAACATTTAAAAAACAATTGAAAATTATCAGCCTAAAGTTTGTATATTGGAAATAATTCTCTTGTTTTTCAAGATAACGATGCTGAATACACGGCTCTCAACATTATTTTCTGGTACCTCAATAATTTCCCCCAAGTTCTGAAAACATCACCTCAATCTCTAAATTTAAACTCAACAGAACACATTTTGAGAGAACTGGAGGTTATAGTATTAAAAGACCACATTAAAAAGAAAAGCGAAAAAAAAAAACTTCATTGAATGTCGAGACGTTTAAACATTGTTGTGGATGTTGCAGGATATCCTACTAAATAAAAATTGACTTCAATTTTGAAATGTTTAGACTTAATATGTAGATTGTTTTAAGTGTACGAAGACTTTTGTGAAGGAACTTTTTTGCAACTTTTTGTTTATTAATTTATGATGGGCGTATAAGTTATATGGAGAATAAAAATTGAGAAACTTAATTTCAAGAACTTAATGCGCATCATAAAAGCATGGCAATGGCAGTGTCTTACAGATTCTGATGGACTATCCTTGTGTTGGTGTATCCACACAAGGATAGTGAGCATTAAACTAAGTGGTAATTTCGTATTCATTGATGAGATAATGAATGATGCTCTTTATTTAAATATTTTAAAAAACAATTTAAAATTATCAGCCTAGAGTTTGGGTATTGGAAACAATTTTGTTGTTTTCAAGATAATGATGCTGAGCACACGGCTGTCAACATTCTGTTCTGGTGCCTCAATAATTGCCCACAAGTTCTGAAGACACTATCTGTCTTTGAATTTAAACCCAACAGTAGACATTTAAATAATATTGTATTACATATATTCTTTTATATAATATTGTATTATAAATACTTCTTCAATTGGTCAACTTGTTAAACAGCACCAAGGTGGTCCAAGGCAGTCTGCCTACTGGCAGATTCTGAAACATGAGTTCTTTTCTTTTTTACAGGGTAGGTTGTCAGCCCTATGCACAACGCTCTACAGTCATATTAGACCTGGACCTACGGTTTAAAGTGGATTGCGAACCCCTACAAACATCCATTACTACTCCGGAACTAGAACCCGAAACCTATGACACGACCATAGTCACCCGACCATCAGGCTCTCAAGGATATCCTACCAAACAATAATTTACCGCAATGTTACAATATTTATACTTAATATGTAGATAATTTTTTTAAGTATATCAAGACTTTTGCGTAATTTTTTTGTTATTTTGATTATTAATTTTCCAAAAAAAAGGTACATGTTTACCATGCTCTTAAAATATTTACTGTAATTTTGTTAAGCAAAAGTTAGATTATTAAAAATTATCATTATGAAATATTAATTTTCTTCATGGAAAGAGAATTTTTTTTTTATTGAAATTCATTTTCGAAGGCAATGAATATACAATTTCAATAGGTTCTGACAATTCTTTCTTGAAGCTCTAATTTTTTTTTGTTAATGACTGCATTTGTCATATTTTACCTTCTTAATCTATGATTTTATTTGAAGTTCTTATAATAATATTTCACTTTTTATATTGCAATAATAAGATTTGTATAGAAATATAAGAGGTTTTCCATTTTTTATTTCTTTCTGAATCTTTCTTGTGTCTCACCAAATTATTTAACCCTAGATAAGGGAGATAAATTGTGATGTTGTGGAAAATTTGATAACGTGATTTATTTATTAAGTTACTTTTTTTCTTTACTTTTTAAATTGAATGTTCGTGTCCTTCTAGATGCCGGGAAAATCTAAAGTTTAGGAATTTTTGTTTTTTTAAAAATATTTTTCGTATGATATGCATCTAGGTTAATTATTTAAATTTATAGCTTGTGTTTTCTAGAAATTGTGGTTAGATTGTTAAAATATTTATTTGTGATGTATTTATGTTTTTTAGATTAGAATTGAAAATATGGTAAGGTTTGCGACAAACATTAATTAAATATGAATTTTAGAAAAAGGATTTATTTAAAATAATTAATTTAATACTAGCTTATTTAATCCCATGAAATTCTTAGTATGACTCCCAAATTTGTTGTGAAAAATTTGGGGAATTGCAATTTATTTTTTTTTCAATTAATATTTTTATTCCATGTCAGCACAAGAGCTATTAAGATTTGAGTATAGAATCTAAACATATGTTCTCAATTTTTTTCTTATTTGCATTTTTACCACACATTTTAAAAGTTTTGTATTTTTTTATGTATTGGATGTCTTTTTTGTTTTTTATGTAAATAAGTTATACAATTTATTTACAATCCTCAAACCGTGATATTGACGAATTGGAAAATCGATTTACAGTGGTCAGTGCATCTGTTGATTATCCATAGCTTCATAAAATCTAGTTACAAATCTCTTATTGGCTCAATGTGTTATGCGTCACTAATGACGTCATCGTCGAAAGAAATACTTTAATATACGAAAATCTTAATTTACCAATCTTTAATCTATAATACTGATGTACTGAAAAGCCGATTTATAACATATGGCTATTTTCCATAGCTTCACAGAATCTGTTTAGAAATTCCTTACCGGTAATATATAGTCCGTGCAATCAATTATTACTAATGCCAATTCCTTTTACCAATGTCTTTTTATTTCAAGATTTCTCATGTGTAAAATCATTCATGAACATTATAATTTCCTTTATTAAATAATATATAAAAATATAATTGCATATATTTGTTCCTTAACGAATTTTTAAAAATGTAAGGATAATTTTCAAATGTCCTATATCATCTAAATGATTACTTTTTTGAATTCATCACAGAAAGTTGTAAAATAATTATAAAATGGATTTCGTATTTTCACTTTATAAAGGTTTTTATGTATAATATAAATAAATATATAGTATATACAGAATTCATACAATATGATATAATTAATAGTTATAGATTTTAATTAATTATCAATAATAAAATTAAATGAGTGAAATAATTTTTTAAAATTGACTGAATATTTTATGATTGAAAACAGTTTATCATTTTTGACACGTAATTTTTCATGCATTTCTGTTCAGCGATATTTTTTAATAAAACTAAATTTAACTAATTTCTGTCATAAAAATACAAGAGATATATAAATAAATTTTAATAAGAGAACGGTACAATTACATGACTAAAATTTCAATAATAATAATAATATTTGCTGAATTTTTCTATCAAAAAGATTTCTCAAGAGGCAAAGCCTTTGTTCCTGATAAAATGCTTTAATAATAGAAATATGTTTATATTTATCTAATAGTTCAGAATATAAAGGCCCTATGAAGAAGGGAAATTCGCGACCAAACAATTTGTTTGGAAGTATTTAAATTGAATGAAAAGTTATCATTGTGATAAAATTAAAACCATTTTATATTTTATAAAATAACTTGCATTGCAAAAAAATTTAGAAAGAAAGAAAAAGGAAACAAATAATTTGACATACTTTTTAAAAAGAAATCTTTTTTTTCCCAAGAATTTCTAGGAAGAACGAAAAAAAAAATCTGCTACTGTTCTTTGCAGATATCAATGCTTACAAAACGCGCGAATCTTTTTAATTTTTTTCCTCAAGTGTTTATTTTTCAGCACTCTGACCTTTTTTTCTTTACGAATGTGAGCAGCATGATCATTGGTCGAAATGAGTGGTATTCGTTCGCTAAACGTCATCACAGGAAATTCAGAATTCTTGTAAGAATCTTTTTCAGCCAAAATTTTAGAACAGTCTGCTAACAATTGTTCTATTTTAAAAATTCCATTATCTTCCCCAGTGACATTCTCCAAACAATTTAGTTCAGGCTCTTCGGATATAAATTGCAAATTGGGTACAAACCAGAATTTCTTCTTCATTTCTTGCCACCGGCAGCGATGCTGGATGTACAAATAGCGATATTGTAAAAAGAAAGATCTATCTGGTATAACGTTATTACTTCTTTTCGTTGTTCCATATTGCCATCTGTGCTTGCACTTTGTTCTTTTTTCTCTGTCGAATTGGAGTTCTAAACCTTGATTTCTTGCATAAAACTTTTGGGCTGGATTCTTGATACTTTTTCCAAAAGGAATAACTGGCATGTTTGCAATTTCAATACAGTAAATAGTATTTAAAATAATGGCAGAAAATAGGATCTTGATAACTACCTTTACTGTTGATAATAGTCTTTTGTTGATTTAACAATTGCCAAGAACAATTTCACAAGAATGCAGTTGATTCATATTCAAACAAGGCAGTAACAGATTTTTCATATTCATGAAATAATTATTTAAATTACAGTTATTAATTTAAAAACTGCATACTTTTACTGATATTGATTGTGAAATAGCTATCCGTAGATAGAACAGACTCTTACTGCTGCAATAATCATTTAATTTTTTTGTTAAAATCAGAACAAAAAAAAAGCTGTAACCGCAACAAGCTTTTTTACACAGTTATTTATCTTTTCTATTTATTTTATCTAGTTTTGACACAAATTATCTGGTTCTTTTCGAACATTATCTATTGTTTCAGATTACTGTTATCGACTCCAAATAGATATACTCATATTGCTGCGATTTTTTTATTTGATTTTAACAGATGATTAATCAGTAATTGAACTTTTAGGTTGAATCTGTTTTTAATCTATTGAAGGGTTTTCTATTATCGAAGTTTTTGTGCTCTCATTTCACGCTCTACCTCAATAGAAAATTAAAGTTTTTTTTGTGTGTCTTCGATATTTTTTTCAAATAGATTTAATCGAGATGTTTTCTGGAAGAAAAATTGTTGGTTTCGATCCCAATTTTATGATGATTCATAACTGATATGGTTTAAAAGCTTTGATAATAACTGATGTTGTTTTAAGCTTTTACAAAACTAATTCGATACTAATCGGATTGTGTTTTTCTATTTATCCTATTCTAAATAAATTCTCACTTCTTCATTTTTTATATTTCGCGGTAATGCACGGCTAGTATGCATGAGGACATATGTTTGAAATCGCTGGAGCCGTAGGTTGCAGTAAATGATTTAAAAAATGAGAAGACTCATTAACGATTTTAACGGTGTCTTTTAAGGACTAGTATCGACACTCAGTAGATATTTTCCTCGACTACTTCCCCCATAACAAACAAATGTGGAGGTTTGGTTTGTTGCTCTACGGTCATTTTTTTTGGCACACTTTAGGTTAATTAGACCGGGACCCACAGTTTAACATGGATTCCGAACCACTCACAAACATCCATGCCACCGCCAGAATTTGAATATGAAGCCTGTGATACCAACGGCCAGAGCTGGAAATCTCTCAAGCCGCGTCCACATTATCAGGCGAAAGTTTTAAGCACCGCACATCAAACTGGTTTGATGCAGTGTGGTTATTGTTACTAATCTCCCTGGTAAAAAAAGCCTACACCAGGTAGGAAAGCCTACACCAGATCCAAAGGACTCCGTGGCAGGCGACGTCCATGGCTAAGGGTGATATGTAGTTTCAATTTTAGCGAGGAACCACGAAGGCTGAAGACTGACTAAACCTCAAGACAACGTTCTACGATCTTATTAGACCGGGACCTAAAGTTTGAAGTGGATTCCGAACCATTACAAACATTCATGGCGTTATCGGGACTCGAACCCAAACCTGTTGCATCCAGCGCCAGAGCGCTAGATACTCGGCTATTCAGGCCTATTTGTTGCATTTTTGGATTTAAATTGAAATAATTCGTTTACTAGTTTTCGGAGTAGAAGAAGTACAGCTCGACCTGGTGTTGGATTTTAGTGTTGGAATCAAAGGATCTCCGACCTTCAGAAAGACGACTGGATGTTTTCTTGCAAGGAGTAGGTAACGAGGCTGGTTTGTTCGAGTTCAAACTGCGACTCTAGCGGATAGATGAACGTTTTTAGTTTCATGCCGTAGTGGAACATGTTAATTAAAAAAATCTGATGTAAAAAATCTTATCAACATGCTGATGCTATCAAAAGTTAATAGCTGATACTGTTTTACGCTTTTACAAAAATAATTACATGCTAATCAGATTAAGTTTTCTTCATTTATCATAATCCAACTAAATTCTCAAGAGCCAAATTTTTTAATATTTTTAATAAAGAATATATGTCCTTTTTTTTTTAGATAAAAAAAGTCAAGAAAAATTCGAAACTAAAAATGATGCATTTTTTTTTGAATATAGATGTTTATTTCAATTACTTTATTAATTTTTATTTAATTTTGTTAATAATGAAATTAATTTTTTTGTCAGTTGTTAACATATTCAATGCAGACGAGAAAATGTTTTACTGGGGACTGTAATTTTGAAGCATGTATGATCCAGCTTCAGCAAATGGTAGCGGCCTGATGTCTAATTGTTTAGCAATCTGGACTTTGGTACCCCAGTCTTCAGGTTCGAATCCTGGTGGTGGCATTGATGTTTCTTAGTGGTTTGGAATCCACATTAAACAGTAGATCCCGGTCTAACTAGCCTAAAGTGGGCAAAAAATGATCGTAGAGCGACAAACCAAACCAAATCAGCAAATGCTATAATTAGCGTTGCGTTATTCGTCCAGGTGGAATAAATCTAACAAATGTTCAATATTCCATCAGACATTTAACAACACCAGGCGACCAATGTTAGAGGAGACACCCCATTATTCACAATATTAAGCAACATGGGATACATATATTACCTGACTACATCTTTCAGTGTTGCAGACAAATTTGTTTTTTTTATCACACTTTTACAGTTTTAAATTCAAGTATTCCCACAATTAAAAGTCGCAAGATGTGAGGTGAGGAAATCTGGATGGTCATACATGGTCTACCGAGGACACGATACTCTTTGAATGTTGATCGTAGCAACTGTTTATTGAGCAACAATATTAGAGGTGTTCATTCCACGAGTGCATTCTCTACGTATTGAAATTGGCTATAACATATTTCCCAATGGCAAGTTTACAGGACAACTGACATCATTGAAAAATATGACGAACAAGATAGAAAAAATGACATCAGTTAATTCATCAACTCCACTAACGCAGGATGCAGCTATCCACCTTCTATTTCTGCACTAACGCAGGAGAAATGGGATGCAGTGCAGAACAGGAAGCAAGGTGAGACATATCCATTTCCTCCTGGTTATCACGTAGGAGACAGAAAGGATCAGGAGTCAGTCTAATTCAGTGATGGTGCTTGCGGAGACAGTCGTGTCCACAGAAAAGCCGTAGCAAGATTACCAATTTTTCTCTAGGCCATTCAGGGATATTTTGAATAGGATCGTATCAGGGCTTGTGTCTGTTTCTAGTGGCAGCATCCTCAAGAAGGATTCCTATGAGCCTTTTTAATTATCCTCTCTCTTGTTTTGGGACAATTCACCTGTGTTTCACTGCAGAAATCTTAAGAAACTCACACTGAGAGCCAGACTGAAGGCCCTGTTTGCAGATCATTTTGCCGTATCAGACGTTGCTCGGCGTGCACAACGTGGAGGTAGATCTACGTTGCATTCCAAATTGCCTATAGTAATAGAAGAAATAACTGTCTCGAGAATGAAACTGTCAGCACAAACTGCTCTTATACTGTTTATACATATGCTACCGGACTAATTATTATCTTGGCACCGCCATTTGTAAAATTTGAACTATTCTACCGTTATTTTTTTTTTATCATTCGAATAAAAAAAAACTCTTTTATTTCGTCATTCCGAACCACTAAGTCTTTGTAGATTGGAACGTAAACCTGCCTATCTGTCAGGCTTTTTGTATCTTCCTTTATTTTTAATATTTAAATGAATTTAATCGAAAAAATGCAAGCACAGCTTGAGAATACTACAGATATACAGATTTCAAAAAAAAGTTTTAAAAAGAAAAAGTTTTATTTACAGAAATGAGGAAGCTATTTATGTATTAACTGTTGCAATAGAATATTATAGATATTTAAAACGGTTATCACATTGCCCTTATTAGCATATTTATAATCATTTTGAGCAAAATTAATTTCACGTTTTATATATAATTAGAATGTACATTTTTACATCTTAGAAAAGTACAAGAAATATAATTGTAAAATTAAACATACATTCGTACTTAAAATGTATTTTAAACTTCACTAGCATATTTCATACACTAACAATAATTTTAACTACGGTTGTATGATAATTGTTAATTTCTAAAAATGTGTTAAATTTCAATGCATGTACATAGAATAAAATTCATTTAATTTACAATATTTTTGTAACAAACTGCATTAATTTAAAAAAAAATAATAAATTCATCACAATAAACGAAAACAGAATTTTTTAAATTTCTATCACAATTTCGATGCTCTGAAACAAATTAAAACCATTGAAATGCAATAAACAAATAAGATTTAATAATGTCTCTGTTTTTTTAGCATTCAAAAGAATTCCAGAATAATTCGCATTGAAAAATAAGACTATTTTACAATGTTATAGTTCACATCCTTGAGAATTATCTTCTTCGTTGACCCAATAGCCCCATGGTGGGGCAAGGCCGTCTGTCTACTGGCAGATTTCGAGACAGTAGATGTTTTCTTTTTTGCATGATAAGGTTGTCAGCCTTACGCCCAACGCTCTACAGTTATATTAGACAGACAGTTACGTTTTAAACTTTTAACAATTGTAGAAACTGTAAATAATAACAGGTAGCGCTCTGGCTCTTGGTGCCATAGGTTTCGGGTTGAGCCTCGGCAGTGCCATGGATGTTTGTAGCTCTTCGAAATCCACTTTAAACCGTAGGTATCAGTCTAATATGGCTAATACTACTACACCATATCACACTGTGCCTAGAACTAAGTGTCCCCCTCCCATTTACAGATAGGAAATAATGTGGGGAGAACTCTAATTAGGCTCTGTGACACTCAACGGTCATATGAGACAGGAACCTACGGCTTAAAGTGGATTCGAACCACTACAAACATCCATGGCACCACCGAGGCTCAACCCGAAACCTGTGGTACCAAACCTCAAAGCGATAGTCACTCGGCCATCAGGCCCAGTTTAATATGAGTGTTGAGAAATGGGTGTAGGGCTGATAACCCTACCCTGTGAAAAGAAAACATCTCACTTTTCAAAATCTATCTGTAGGCAGACTGCCTTGGTCCGCCACGGAAGTGTTGCCCCATTGAAGAAGAATAAGTAAATAATAATAGCATTTCAATTTTGAGGATGATTTATTGAAATGATGTGATTTTTTTAGAAAACATAAAAAAAAAAAAAAAAAAAAATGTTAATTTTGGAATTGAAATTAGGACTAAATTAAAAAAATCAGTTATGCGAAGTTAAGTTATGTTTGTCGGACTTAAGTTCAAGTCCCAAAAAATATCTCAAATCGAATTCGCGTTAAGTATCTTACTTTGCATATCAATACATCTAAATTCTGTTTAATTGTGGTAAAAAAAAACTGGTATATTTAAAAATATTTTTTTAAATACTTATACAAAACTGATAAGAATTATTTCGGTATTCCCTAAAATCTATTTTCTCTCGAAACTTTATATTGAAGGGCGAAGCAATAATGAAAAACACGTATGTGTCCTTCTAGAAGAACGCATTCGTGATCTGAAATTCAACCGCCTTATTTTAAAAAACTCCGATCGTTAGGACCAGGCTGACACCTTACTTTTTATAACCTGGAGCCAAGTAGTAGCTTTGTCCTTGAATACCAGTAGCTAATTCAATATTCATATGCAGAATTTTGATCTAGATTGTTCTAATATTAATTATTTAAAAGTTTTTAACTATAACGGCATACCAATATTTTTTTTATTTTCCTTAATTATTTCTGTTCTCTTATTTAATGATATTTATTACTTTCTTGCCTCTTATCTTAGAGGGAGAAACGGTTTCAGCATCACAATTTGACATTGAATGATAGATTTACATGAAAAAACATTTCATTATCATTATTTCATGAAATATTTCTTTATCATTATTTCATGAAATATTTCTTTATCATTATTTCATGTAATAACGTTTCATTCTCATTATCGTGTAAAAATTTCATTCTCATATAAGAATAATTCAAATAATTGCAATAATAATAATAATTTTGATAACATACACATTTTAAGAAAAATTGTTGTTGAAGACAAGTGAAGTTGAAGTTGTTTGACAAATAAAGAAGTCATTAATTTAAGTATCAAACTTTCTAGCTATTAATTTAAGTATCAAACTTTCAATATTTAAGTATTTTATTATACAATAAATGCTAATAGATTTAAGGTGAAAAAATTTATTTGATAAAAATTATTGTTTTATTTAACTCATATTATTTTAGGCGAGTTATTTGAAATCTCAAACCTTTAATTTTTAAGGTTTGGTTTGTCAAAGTGATCTCTACGGTCATCATGTGCACACTTCAGGCTAAACAGACCGAGACCTACAGTTTAAAGTGGATTCCGAACCACATACAAACACCCAGGGCACCGCCTGGGACTCGAACCCCTGTGATACCGAGCGCCAGAGCGCTAGCCGCTCTGTCATTCAGGCCCTCTAATTTTTTAAGGATATTCTTTTTCTAATAAAATTCAAAAAGGTTAAGATTGTTTTATTTTCTGTTACCGGGAAATGAGGGATAAATTCTATAAGTTATTTTAAGAAAAATAAAAAGGACATTTTTTTTTTTAAGTAGGGATTATGTAATCTCTTTGAAGATCTGACAGAAAAACAAAATAATTAACCCTCTTCATCAAAAAAACTTATTTACCACAGTATAAAACGCAATTCTTGAATTGAAAAGTGGGAAACACAGAGCCCTTTTTGCACTAATATTCTCGTTCTATTCATTTAACTTCAGAAAAAACGCACTATTCGCAATTATGCTAATTTTTTCTTACTTTATTGTGGTTTTTAAAATAAAAAAAAAAGGGTAAATTTCTGTAGTTAGAACATAGATGCTGAGAGCATGCCCGGTGGCTTTTCTAGCAGATAGCCTCGCCATATGTCACTTAAAAACGTCATTTGACAGAATTAAGAATTTTACAGAATTTCAGATTTTTAAATCTGATTCAGATTCTTAATAAAAATTTTCATTTAAGATTAGAAAATGGAACATGAATCAGCTGTAGTCTACAAAAAAAAAAAAAAAAAAAAAAAAAAAAAAAAAAAAAAAACATTTAAATAATAGAAAAATGCGTTTTAATGATTGTGGGAATTTCAATTTGGGAAATTCAGGCACTCTGATAGCTATCAAATTATGAACATCAGGAGACGAAGGAGTAAGAGAACCGGTCAGAAAAAGCGTTCGGAAAGGCAGATGTATTCGAACTGTAAGGGAGGAGAAGGTAGACTTTTTTTTTTTTTTTTTTTTTGGAAGATGGCAGGTATTTTTGGTTGTAAATGCTTAACTAATTAACTAACTAACTATTTAACTGTCTGGTACTACAGTCCATGTTGAACTATGGCCGTTAGTTTATTGGCAGAATTCCAGAATAGTCAAAATGATAAACCCGACCTGCCTGAAGGCTTACGGAAACACTGCATGGCCAGAAGCGCAGACAGAACCAACTCAGGGCTACCAGGATTCCGCCTTATTCGGTTCCACGGATAGGGTGATATGTAATAAGTACAACACCCCCACCTCCTTTGACTGCCCTCAACTGGGCTTGTTGTACTCAGGGCATCAACGTCCACGCTACAGAACGTGTTCGAGAACACCCGCGGAGATGTATGGGTCTCTTAGCCGTCTTAAGTGACGTTTCCAGAGGGCACCACGAGGAGGTGGACCCAAATCGCTCCCCCAGAATTCCAGAATAGGCGATGTTTTCTTTTCGGGTAGGGTTGTCAGCCCTATAGTCATATTAAACCGGACCTACCGTTTAAGTAGATTCCGAATAACTACAAACATCCATGGCAACGCCGGAACTCGAACCCGTAACTTACAACACCGAGCCAGACACTAGCCGATCAGGGCCCTTGTTAATATTTAAGTGTAATTAAATTGTGAATATATGTATATATAACTATAGCTAACCATTCAATAACCAGACCATCGCCATTAAGGGCATGACAAAATGGTTTCTAATGTATTGCAATTTTCTTCGTCTTTACTGGCATTACAGCCTCCAACACAACAGCTCTCCATCTGCCTCGCTCCAAGGCTAATCTCTTCCAGTTAATAATTTTCAGTTGTCTAAGACCCTTTTCAGCACTATCAATCCACTTTTCCCTTGGTCTTCCTCTCTTCCTATTGTTAATTTACATAACGCAATCCTCTTAATGATGTTTCCCTCATCTCTGCGATGTACATGTCCGAGCCAGCGGATTCTTTGTGATTTAATGTTTATTGCAAATTAAAAAGATTAAAACTTATAACAATTGTGCGCCATCCTCTTTTGCAGGGTCTCTTTGCTGTTATTTGTTTTTATTTCTTTCTTTCTTTATCTTAAGAAAGAGTCTAGACTCTTTTGGCTACTTAGACATTGTTAACTAAAGGAAAATGTTTGTTTCAATTTATCATGCAATCTGGGAAATAATTAAAAAAAAAAAAAAAAAAAAAAAAAAAATAATTTTAAAATTAATTTGTGTGTCGTTCACGTTTATTTTCATTCGTTTGATATGGCGGTGTAAATTAACCAGTGGATGGCAGGTGAGTGGGACGGTTTGACATATTACCAGCCGGTGAGTGAACGAAAGATCCTTGGAATGTTTTTTTAAATTATTTTTGGATTAATTAGGTTTCTAATTAAGGATACAGTTCAGTAATATATGTATATATAATATTGCCATAATTCATACATTTCTTTCACTGAACCCTTAACTTTTTTTCCCTTTTTTACAAAATGCTTTCACTATTTAGCATTATGATATTATATGTTTCGTTTTCAAAACTTTCTTCATTTTTGCTTTTCTTTTCAATTTTTTTTATCACTAACTCAGAATTATAAGTTCTAGAAAATAGATGAAAATGAGTAATAGACGAAAAATGTTCTTCATATTTGCATCCATTAAAACGAAATTCGTTTCTATTTCAATTCTTGTATCAAGAATTCTAAAAGAATATTAGAATATTACATTTAAAAATTTGAAAATTCTCGTCTCAAAAACTCCTGTTTTCAAGACACATGTTTAAGTTGAAAAGCCCTCCCATCAAAACTGTAATTGCAACCTTTCCTTTTCTATCTTAACTAAAACTTCATCGACTTTTCTATTTTTTTTTTTTTTTTTAGGGAAACTGTGGAATAAAATCGAAATAAATTCTAAAGTTTTACTATTTAGTACTATATAAAGTTTTTTTAATAATTAATAATAATTTTGTGTTTTCTTCTTTTTAGTTTAATAGAATAATCCTAATTAATCATTAAATAAATATTTTAAACAATTTCATAAATTAAAATAAAATTGCCAAAATTATTAATTTAATTTTTTAAATATATTTATTACTATTTTTCTATAAATATATTATAAAAATTAATGTAATAATTTTTGCAATTTTTTTAAATTGATGAAATTATTTAAAATATTTATTTAATAATTAATTAATATATTTATTACAATTTTTCTATAAATATATTAAAAAATTAAATGAATAATTTTTGTAATTTTTTTAAATTTAAGAAATTATTTAAAATATTTATTTAAAAATTAATTAGGATTATTTTATTAAACTAAAAAAAAAGAAATGACGAAAACACAAAATTATTAATTATTATTAAAAAAAACTTTAAATAATATTAAATGGTAAAACTTCAGAACTCATGACATATAAAAAAAAGAATTTTAAATTAAACGTTTTTCAAACATCAGCAATTTATTAATTTTTTTAAAATTTTTCTCTTAAGATAGTATTATTGCTTTCTATAATTCTGGTAAAAAATTGCCATGGTTTTTAAATATCCCACGTGATGGCGCTACGAACCTGTTTTTCAAACTATACATCGATATTCTTCACAGTTATCGATACATTTCAATAATATTTAAAATTACTAGACGAAAACACATTAGGAATCAATTCGCAAATATAAGATTTTTAAAATAATATATATTTAAAAACATATATATGACATTTATCCATTATTTGCCTATACGTAATCATGCATACGTAAATAATGGATAATTGTCATAAATTGTTCATTCTACTTATACTTGAAATATTGCTTTTTTATGTTTAATTTTTTATTTTTAAAAATATACTCATTACACATTAATTTTAGAATTAATTTTAAAACTAAAAATACATTGCACATAAACTTACAGTAAACACATACGCATTTGTTTTCTTACATGATCGAAACTGATGTATAATGTGATACTTATTAATTTCAAATGAATCGTTTATTTGTTACTACAATGCATTTAAAATAATTTGTATTTCAATTAAACAACCTATTTAATGTAAAAATAGCAAGCCGAAACAAAATTCAGAAAAAAAAAATGTAGTATATTTTTCCTATTTAATAATCATATTTTCATAAGAAATCCATTAGAAATTGGTACAATATTTCTATTAAACTTTTCATTGCTAAGAAAACTCCAAAAAATGCGAAGCTACAAGAAAAATAAACTAAAATTGTTAGCCTTTAAAAGATATAAAATGTATTAATAAATTCATCTATTTCAAAAATGTATCCATTGTTGGATGTATTTTTAATATACATTAAATAAAAAGTTATTTTTACTATCTATACATTACATAAAAATAATTTTTAACGTTCTATTCTTATTTTAATTATCTTCTTGAAAATTATGTATATATCAATAAATTAGTTTTCTGAAAAAATTCTTAAAAAAATCTAATGTATTAAGATTTTTAAATGCAGCAAAAATTCAGAGCAGTTTTAGCCTGATATTTCTACTCACAGCTGTGATTGAAACGGAAACGGATGTACCAGTTATGGAACTTCTATGAGGTATAAAATAATCCCAAAACCTCCCCATCATCACGGCTGAATTAAAAAATTAAACTAATCTGTATTTATATCAATTAATAAAAGAAAAGAGAAGCTTTAACAAATAAAACAAAAAGAATATTAAAGAAAGAAATTGAAATTAATCTGGTACAGTTACGATTACAAAAATATAAATAAATAAAGTAAAAATAAAAAGTTAAATCAAAGCTTCAGAAATGAACAAGACGGAAAAAGTCATCATTAATTTCCCCAGGAATTCTTGATTAAATAAATTAGGAAGAAAAGCTCTCCCAGATGGCGCCACCAATCAGTAAAGAAATTGACAATTAAAAATGCGAGACAGGCAGCATTCAAATAAATTAAGGTGCATATCATAGAAAAAGTAATATTAGAATTTAAAGTAGCGAAATATAGTTTCTCAAATAAGTAATTTCAGCTATTCGGTTGTCTATGGAGTCCGCATACTCTTTTGAGTCGTAGAAATGACCCACATAAGTGGTGTCATGGATAAATGGGACCCTTTCCAAGCGCTAGGAACCCCAGGATGACAGACAAGAATGAATCGCTTCATGTTCCCAATAGATTCATCACGAATTTGAGGGTATCGCGAAATTTTGAGAATATAATCCATGATGAGATTGCGATCCCGATTTTTGGGGAGTTAATTGATTTAACGCCAAATTATTAGTTGGAATTTTGTTTTGCTAACTCAAAAAAAAAAAAAAAAAAAAAAAGTATAATTTTAACAACCTTAATAATCGCTATAACGATAAAATTACGTCAAAGTTAATAGCTCGTCAAGTCGCCAAATAACTTTGACGCCAAATTCTTTTAAGTCAAAAAATATTTCATATTGTGTACGATGCCGAATTGGAATGATACAACAATCTTAATAAAAAAGATATAAAGAATAATCTAGATAATAACTTACATGTTATTCTGATATATCCTTTGTTGGAGACGAAAACAATCTTTCTATTGTCTAATTAAAACTTGTCCTTTTATAGACATATCAAATGAATGAAGAAAACAAGAACGACATCACAAAACCGCATAAAAAATTAATACTTTCTAGCGGCCTTTTTCTTCCGTGGACTAATGTTCCAAAATTAAAAAAATTACATTTTCCTACCCGAATTCAAATAATGGTTGTTACAAAAACTTTACTAAGTCAACAGCATTAAAAACAAACATCACAAAACCACAGAAAAATTCAATGCGTTCGAGTGGCGTTTTCTCCTGTGAATTAATGTGGTAAAAATAAAAAAGTAAAATTCTTTCGCGCCAATTCAAATAACTGTTGTCGCAAAACTTCAACTATGTCAATAGCATTAAAAAGAAAATAATTATTTGATAACTACACGTAAGTTATTAATAAAAAAAAAAAAATCGTTTTTGTTGTTTATTTCGTATTTTCAGGAGTGGCAACTTCATAAAATATATATTCTGTATCAATATACGACATACATTATAAGAACAATCTCATAATCAATAATTTATCAAAATGATTGTCTAAAGGAATATATATTTCTATTCTTATTCAGTGTAGATAAAATTTTTGCAAATAACTATGAAAGTAGAAATAAAATAGTCATTAATTAAAATAGTTCGGAAAAAGAAGAAATTACGAGTTCCTCTAATATAGTATTGTAACCCTAAAGAAATAGGCGAAACATTCCCCTGGTTGGAATATTAGCGACCTCCTCAATAATATTTGGCGTTAAAGCGATAAAATTTGGCTTAAAAACAGTTTAAGGAATGAAATTTGATGTAATAGTTATTTGGCTACTAATGTTGGCGTAATAGCGTCTTTTGGTGAAATAGCGTTATACAAAATCATTGAAGTTAGACAGTCATTTTGTTTGTTTACTTGGCGACTTGGCATCCTAATGATGGATTTTGGCGTGATATCATTTTACCGCGAAAAACTACTTGGTGCATTCATTATTATACTTACTTGGCATCCTGGCGATGTATTTGGCACAAAGGGTACAGTATTCACGATTTTTACACAATTTTTCAGAATACAATGGAGGGATTAAAATGAATATATTCATTATGCAAAATAGGGTAGAAATCTACAATACTATACCTCTGAGGAGGTCACCAATCTTCCAATCAGGAATATTACGCCAATGTTCAGTCAATTCTTTTAACTTAAATTTCAACTGTAATTAGAGGAACACATAATATTCTTATAATATTCTTTTAAATAATTCTTCGGATAAATTATTGATTATTCCGAGATTGTTCTTATGTCTTATGTAGAGTATGTCGGCCACTAATTCAGAATACAAACAATTTGCATGATGTTGCCACTCATGAAAATATGAAACAAACAACAAAAACGATTTTTGTAATAAAAACATATTTAAATATCAAATAAATATTTTCTTCTTAATGCTGTTGATATAGTTAAGGTTTTGGGGCAACCATTATTTGAATTCGCGTTAAAAATGTTATATATTATTTTTAAATCATTAGTACACGGCAAAGAAAAAAAAAAAAAAAAAAAAAAAGACGTTCGAAAGCAATTAAATTTTCTATGGTTTTATAATGTTTATTTTTAATAATTAAGGTTTTGTGGCAACCGTTATTTGAATTCGAGGAGAAAAATTTAACTTTTTAATTTTAGAACGTCATTCACGAAGAAAAAGCCGCTGTAATAGATTAAATTTTTCTGTGGTTTCAGGATGTTGTTTTTGTTCTGGTTTTCTTCATTTATTTCATGTGTCCAGACAAGGACTGATTTTAGTAAGGCAATAAAAAGATCATTTTCACCTCCAAAGGATATATCAGATTAAAATGTAAGTTATTCTCTGGTTTCTTCTTTTTTTTATCTATCAATATTGTTTTAGCATCGTAAACAACATGAAATATTTTTGATATAATAGAAAAAAAAGAATTCGCGTATTAGTAAATAATTTTGGCGTAATTTTATCGTAAAAGCGATTATTATTATGGTACTTACGTATTAACACCACCGCAGCAGAAGGTGCGTTAATGCGCCAATAAAGAGTTGCCAATGCGCCAAAATAGAGACTGTTTTGAATCTATGTTAAACTCCTTATCGGCCCATTTTCCAACGAAATCCGAATTACTACTTTGTTTTTAAATAAAGTGTTTTGAATTTTGAAAGTGTTTTAATTTTAAATAAAGTGTTTTATATATTTTATGAATTGTCGCAAAAATTTTAGGTGTAGACTGGCGGCACTTAAAAACCCCCAAATCTGTAGCTGCGGTGGTGTTAATACGTAAGTACCATTATTATTGTTAAAAATGTTACATTTTTGTGAGTTAGCAAAACAAAATTCCGCATTGTAATTTGGCGTAATATCAATTTAGGCATAAAATTTTGGCAAAATAGTAATATATTTTGGCGTAAAAGCAAATCACTAAAATTTGCCATATTACTGATAAAATTAAAAAAAAAAAAAATAAAGATTGGCGATAGAGTGACTTAATTTGGCGTAAAAGCGACTTAATTTGGCGTAAAAGCAATTTAGGCATATATTATTGGAAATAATATTGCTAAAATTTAGTGTTAAAGCATTTGAGGAAAAACCATTTTAGGAATAATATTTCTGTTAGTGATAAAATTTGGCGATAAAGTAATAACTTTTGGTGTAAAATCTAATTGGCTAAGCGAAATTTGATTTTTAAAGAAAATTTCGCCTAGCCATTTAAGTTTTGTTTATTAAATTATTTATTCGTTTATTAAATTTCGTTCAGCTAATTTGGCTATAAAGCGATAAATTTTGGTGTAAAAGCAATTTAGAGAATAAAATTTGGCGTAATAGCTATTCGGTTACTAACATTGGCGCAATAGTGATTTTTTGGATGAATTTTGGCAAAATAACATTTTACGACACGGAAATTAGGCAGCCATTTTGATTGTTTACTTGGCGATTGGCATCCTAGTGATAGATTTTGGCGTAGCATCGTTTTACCGCGAAAACTAACTGCTTCATTCATTATCATATTTACTTTGCGACTGGGCATCCTGGCCATGCATTTAGCACAAAAGGTACAGGATTCTAACTTTTACCCTAACATGGATAAAAATATCGATCGATTCTAACTTACCTATCAGTAGAGGTCAGTTCAAACAAAACATCTTGGTATTAAATTCATTGAACAATATGTTACACAAACATACTTTGCAAGAAAATTATGCTCACACAATCATTCTCCTATATATAATTTATTTTGCAATAATTGAGTTTGTGTGTGTTTATTATTTATTATGTATTATTTACTATATATTATTAATCATTAATTATATATTATTATATCTATATATCTATATGTTTGTATGTGTGTTATTTATTTTTTTAAGTTTTGTTAATTTAAAACCCAAGTATTTCAATCACAGTTCATATCAGATAAACAAAAATGCGGAATTAATTGGTTATTTATTGGTTTACTATTAGCAATTATAACTATTGTTAACAATAGTTATTAACAATATAACTACTAATAATAGTTATTCACTTTTTACTTTATAGTTAATTTGTTATAAAGTAAATTGGGAATAATTATTGTTTTCTTTTAAATTTATTTTCATACAATCTTCAGAATAAACTTTTATTGAGATACGTGCATCAACTTAGCATTTGTGATATTTTTACTTCAGTATGTGTAGGAGAATGTGAGATAAACTAATATTTGTTTAAAATTTTAAAGGTAGTATATAAATTTTATTTCTTTTCCTATTAATTTTTCACTTGTAGTATTTAAAATGATTAAAAATTTATGATCATTTCCATTTTGAGATACCAGCATTTGAGTGAAAGACACCAAATGGATTTAGAACAAATATTTAATACACAAATTCCGTTTTGATTACTCAAAATGAGCATAGTACGCAGGTTACACATTTTCATGAGGCACATCCACACATTCATTTTTCTTTCATAAAATACAAACAGTTCTTGAACATCGTGATGATATGTTTGACAAAATCTTAATAGCGACACAACAAGATCTGGCAAGTCAAATCATTTGGAGCTACAAATATCATTCTTTAACATAAACATAGTTAAAAATGTACGTAACCTAAACTAAATATATACATTTTAATTAAAAGAAAATTATTTAAAAATAATTGAGGGCATTCCATAAAAAGATTTAATGCATTATTTTTTATGTCGCATATTTTTTTCCTAAAAGATTAAAGCAATATATATGTATATGTATATACAACAAGTTGCTTTATGAAAAGGAAAATAAAGATAAGTATTTCAGTTTTCCTAAATAATTATTAAAGAAATTCTACTTCTTCCATCACTGATAATACCTTCATTTACTAAATTCAATAATTAATAAGGCTGATTTATTTCATAACAAGAACCATTATAACAAGTAAGGAATAACATTGTTCTAATATGTATAATGATATGTTTATCATTACTTACATTTAAGAGAACTTATCTTGTCTATTTGATACACATCAATATAAGCTTAATACTTAGTGAATGAGTTCTTTAACTAAATCTAAACTCTTAAAATTATTTTTAATAGTTGCCTTATTGCGCAGAATTCTTACGCTTTCACTGATGGTAAAGAAGAGAGGTACAAAAATGAATCTTGTGGGGAATAGGAGAAAACTATCCGGATTAGGTAATTGTAATAGAGTTAAAATGGAAATTCTACAAGGTGTAAAAATGAAATATCATTAATTATTCTAAAAGAAAGTAATAAAAATAGGATAATTTAATAAAATTTCTTTGTTATATTATGAATCAGATACGATTTTGTCACTTTATAAAAGCAAAATTCACAGCTGTTAATCATGTAAATGAATTTAAACATATCATAAATCATAAAATTATAATGTTTTGAGTTTCTTTATCTAAATGTTATCTCATATTCCAATAATGCTTTAGGTTTTATAGCGCCACTTTGTCTCATATTCAATATTAAGGTCAATATTAATCTATTATATTCAATATTATGTTAATGAAAAATCTTTAATTATTCCAAATCAAAATAATAAAAATATGATAATTTAATAAAATTTCTTTGTTATATTATGAATCAGACACGATTTCGACGATTTTTAAAAGAATAATTCACAGTGGTTAATCATGTAAATGAATTTAATCACAGTATAAATCATAGAATTATAAAGTACTGACCTTCTTTATCTAAATGTTATGTCATATTCCAATAATGCTTTAGGCTTTATAGCGATATTTTGTCTCATATACCATATTAAGACTCATTTATGTACCTCAACATACTGCGATGAAAATAAAATACTTTTATTTATTTTAAAATTGCATTTCGTTAAAAAGAAGAAATAAAACATTTTATGAAAATATTTCGAATTAAACATCATCACTTTTCCCATGCAAAAAAAAAAAAAAAGGAAATAAAATTATTTACATGTTACTATGCAGTTTGTATAGACATTCAAGTTGTACTGAATACTCAAGATGTAATGTTGTAATGCATACACATTATGTTGTACTACATATTAATATACACATATTGAGCATAAAAGAATGGGAAACAGCACATCAAGTCTAGCGATAACTTCTTCCCTCATCACTTGCAAAGATTTTCAAAGTTACTATGCAAATGCTGTACAGTCTCTTTTGAGCACACGTATACGACGGTTTCAACATTGGTTTTCAAGAAACAGTAGTTTATTCCTGGAATCTGTATGGATTGGATGATTTTATTTTCAAAAGTAATATGAAAAGGCAAATAGGATATAAAAATCATATATTGTGGATTTTCTCAGCGGTTGTTAATGTTTTTGAAATCCTATTCAAATTCATTAAATTAATTCCATTTTATTATATGTTGGAGTTCATAACGTTCATTCACGTATTATAACGTATGAAAGAAATATAGGTAGGATTGTTTTCTCTTTGCGATGTTTTGATAATTGATGAGAGATTTTATTTATATATTATGTTTTTTTTATGCTTAGTTAAGATTATTTCTCCAATCAATCATATATACAGGGTGATTATAATTAGAGTCCACATTTCAAAATGCTGTAAAAAAAAGACCACTCGTCACAATGAATTCAAATTTTAACTGAAGTTACTTGGAGAAGGAGGAAACGATATGGCATTAATAAAAGTGCCAAAAAGTTGCACCGATTTTTTCCATCTTATTTGGTATGAACTCGCCGTGGTGGATGTGCTTTCCATTAATAGTGTCACAACTGTTGAATGATTTGGAAGTCTGAAAAAAACTGAACAATTAAGTACATTGAACACAACAGTTTGTTTAATGTGCAACTCATGGCAAATACTTTGTCATTTCGATTCAAAATATTACTGGCAGTCGAATTCATTTTTTTATGTCGCTTACAGCGCCATCTATTAATACACTTTGGAACTTTTTTTTTTTTTTTTTTTCAAATTTAAACTCATTGTGACGAATTTCTTTTTACAGCATTTTGAAAGTGGGACTTTAATTACAATCCCCTGTATATTGAAAATAATATCGATACATATCTAAAAAACCGAATATGGTTAACTGAATTAACTGAAAAGAAAAGAGATCAACATCTTAACATCTCTCCTAAGCTTTCAACTGCATTTTATCTATCAGTTGTGCGAAGGGTGCTTCGGTGAAGTCAACAAAATTCATTTTTTAATGATTTCTACCCTCTCAACTGTAAGGCCTAATAGTCTAAAGATATCTAAATCAGCTGGGAAGAAAAATTCCCTATTAGCTCATTTAAGGCCACTTTAGCTATCACTGGAGCAATATAGTACCGAGAAATGACCCATGAATACTATATTACTTATTCTATGAAGTTGACTCGATGGAAGGAAATTCATTTATAGTGTAAAATATTGCATCTTGTTGAAATTTGAGTCGCTAGCGAAAGGTGTCTGTATTTATAAATATAGGGCCAAATGTCATACTAAATGACCATACCTAAATATGTATTTTTCTTCTGTTTTTGCATTCTTGAATTGCATGTGGTGTTTTTTTTTAAATGCAATGAAAATAGACAACTGTTAAGATTGCAGATCTGCACCTGTTTCAACATAGGGTCCCATACAAATGCTTTGTTAATTTTCTTTACCTGAAATTGTGAGCATTGTTTACTTCTCATAACATTCTGTGTACTAAAGTGTGCAAAGTGATCAAAGTAAATAGGAAATGTATTTATCTTTGATGATATATATGTTTTAACAGTCGTAATCTTTTTTAATCTTTAATTTTTAGCAGCATTTATTTATAAGCTGTGAACAATTTTACTTCATTAGAGCTTTCAAGGCATATGCAGTTGTTTAATTTTATTTTTAAAGTTTTTTTTTTTACTTAAATTAAGAAATTTTTTTTTAAAAAATATGTTTGTCCAGACTCAAAATTGCTGTACTTAATTTTCTAGATCTTATAAAAATTTTGTATTGAGGGAAAGTATCTTTTTCCTAGATATATCCCTGTATACTGAAAATGTATGTCGTGAATTAACTTTTTAATTATGCTTTAAATTTTTTGAATCCCAAAATACTTTGATCACACTTTTTGTATTCCATATCAACACGTGCAGTCCTCGATTACTACAAAAGATCAATAACTTTGATAGGAAAATTTCTGTTTCTTTTTTGAAGAATTGTAATTGTTGTTCTTATGTATTGAAATTGCAAGAAAACAGGATCTAGAAGCAAATATTAAACTTATCAAAAATTAATAAGCTATAAAATATTTGCAAAGAATAGATCAAATAAAAGAATTTAGAAGAGGGAGAATTATGAGAAAAACGAAGCAGAAAGATTGTTAAAAAATTTATTGTGTAATTGATTCATTGAAAGAATTTTGAAGATTTTCAAGTACTCAAAAATTAGGGATCAAGACACTTATCTTACAGCCCTAGTATAAAAGCAAATTTGAGAAGCAGTATGCAGTGATTTTTGTGCCACAGTGATACTAAGACAGCAATATAACAGTGACAAATTACAACTGTGATATAGGCATTGCAAAAGGACCCATTCAGAAAAAAAAATAATATATAAACAATGATATCTCCTTAAAATAAGGAAATATGATAAATCATGTTAAATATTATTATGTATATTTCAATTGAACACTTAATCTTCCACATATCCTTGCATTACTTTCTCAATCCTTCTATTATTATCAACTAATTATTGGAGTACAATTTATTTTCTGTCTGCTATCATCACCATTCCCTCACTGTCCCTTCCTTCGGATCATTTATTTTTCATAATATTTTTTTGAAGTACTTTTTTATTGATAATTCCCCTCATTGATAGAAAATTATAGAAACCAATAGCTCCAGCTTTCTCGTCTATGACATCTAATTATCTTTAAGTTGTCAAGTGGTGGGGAAATTAACTAATATTAGTATACCAAAAATCATTTTAACATGAACTCGATACACTGATTTTTTAGCATTATTTTAACTGTGACACAAAAATCGTGGTACATTTTGTCATTCTCACAGCCAGTCACTGCGACAATAAAGTCATAGTGACTTATCATCTAATCTTCAGTCAGTTATTAAGGCGAATTATAGAAGGGGGATAATTCCTTAGATAACATAAAAGAATTTTTTATTTTAAAAACTTAAATACTATATTGAGAACAACTGCATATTGCATATCTTAACTATAATATGTTTTTGATTGTAATTTAGTTAACTAATATTTAAGATCTAATTCAAAGTCAAGTTGAAACTAGACTTAAGATGGCATTATAAAAGATCTCTGTAATATGTCGAGGACTACCTGTACACAAGATTAAATAATACAAGAAAAAAATTGTTTTTCACTCATTAAAGACTGTCAAATCTTTAATGAATGACATTTAAATATAGATTTGATTGAATACAGAAAAGCACCTATATTTCGAAAAAGCATTGTAAGAAATGTATATATCACAATTGTTCTAAGTATACGAAATAAACTAGACAAAAAATATGAGAACATGTTATCACATGCACACAAAAATATTTACATGTACAAATTAACAAGATATCGAGATAGCTTGCACATGCAGTTAAAGCACTTTTGAAGCATAATTCTTCTTCCCGAGTACAAAATTGCAAGTTTATTAACTTGGGCTGAATCCATTTGAATATAACATCCAATAACGTTTCATCCAGATGCTATATGCGTAAACAGAAAACTGAAAGTAAGCCATATGCTTTGTTTATAGTGGTTGAAAATGCTTGTACCACGCAGTATACCAATGTTAATGCGTGAAAAATTAGTTCACAATGATTCTCTTTTCATGCAATATTCATTTTTGAATTGTACCCAACTCTCGATAATGTCTCATAGCATGAAGGCATAAAATTCAATCCTGGATATAGCATTATTAAAATGTTCAATAACTATATCATTCTGAGAATAACCAGCAACATTGGTCACGCCCATTATCAAATTAGATGACTTTCAAATTATTTGTTTTCAAGCGTTGCTGTATTTCAAATTGAATCTTGCAACAGTATTGTTGCAAATACCTCAAGTATCTTATTGAAAAAATAATATATGTATAAATCGAGAATTGCAACATTTTACAGTGAAGTGTATTATTAGCAGACACTTATTTTAATTTAAATTGAAGAACCATAATTCAAAAACAAAAGATTATTTAACCATCACTTCTTATCACTTAAATGTGTCACAAGCAAACATGTAAACTGTTATAAATGTAAACTTCATCTTTGTAATTAAGTAATGTGACTTCATCAAAAATACTTTTTGCTTGATGGAAAACCACTGATGCACTTCATAAATGCTTGACAATTGTTTCTTAAACAAAAACAACAATGTTTGTAGCCAACTTCTTTCCTTCAAAAGTTTGATGCAGTACGGAATATCTAGGCATGGTGGTTTTATATGACTATTCACTTTGACGCCATGACAGCTAAGCTTAAGCACAGTAGTATGGTTATTTTACAAATCTATGATTCCTATTCGTAATTGTGAATGAAGACATGGCTATACTCATTCATTCACAATGTTTCTAAAGTTAGGAAGAGCGTACTCTAGTGTAGCATTTTCAGAAGTCGGGTATTTTTCTGAGTGGATGCCACATGGCGACTGGTTTTCGTAAGGAAGACATCATTTGGTTCCAGTGCGACAAAGACTTGCCTTTGCAGTAAGGACCGACGAAAACGTGGCCGACGGTCGGGCACTTTCCGGAACTCTGAGAATCAGCAACAGTGATCCTGAGTTGCATATTCTGTGAAAGAGAGTGAAAAAAAAAAAGAAACAAAAAGTAAGATCTAAATTGAATAAAAGTCGTTGAAGCATATCAATTTAATGATTGTTGTTAATCATAGATTTCTTTCAATTTCTTTATTTAATACTACAGAAATATAAAATTTTGGTATAATAAACAGCCCACATAAAGATATGTTGGAGCATTCATAGAAGTTAGACTGCAAATGCAACTGGAAAAAAAAAACCCTGATGGGACAGTTTTATTAATGCATCAAATAGAAGCAGGGGGAATCTAAAAATGTTTCGAAAATCGTTTAACACATATTTATTTGATTTCTACATACATATATAAAAATTAAATAATATAATTAATTGAAAACAATTATGTACGACATTACATTTATTTAATAAATGTTTTAATATTTGGCGTACTTTTCTAGTAATCAAGGATAAAAGTGATTATTTGTTTTTATTTATCGATTTTATTTATATACCTACCTAAAAATGTTTGTTCCCAGATATATGTTGATCAAAGGTTTATACATCTTAATATGTTATGTACAAAAGTCCATGCGTACTTTATTTTTGCACAATTTTGAATATGAACATATTTTTGGGAATAAATGTCGTAAACAAATAGGGATTCTTCATCCAGGGCGGCTCGTTATTGACAAATGAATTGATCTTAAAAAAAAACTTTTTTTCTAAAATGTTTAATTTTTATTAAATTAAAGCTGGGTCATGTTTTATTGTTTTACCAAAAATTTTAAAAATTTTCACAAAAATTAGCAATTATATCTTGAAACTAAAATGGACATTCAATGAGGATCGTCCTCAAGAAAAGCATCGACATCAATATCATTCACGATATCAGTTGTTGAAAGTTTGCATTTGCATATGCAATAACAATTTTTACATCGCACGTTTATATATTAATGCATTCGGGCATTTTACACAATATCTGAATAACAACAACAAAAAAAGTCACATAGCCTTTATAGCCCCCTGTTAAAAAGAACTTCAACAACAACAAAAAAAGTCATACAATATTTATAGTCGCTGTTAAAAAGCACTTTCACTAAATTTTTTTATTTATTTTCTGTCATGCACGATATAACAAGGAACTACTGTATAATAAAATTTTGTTGACATTTTTGATTGACAAAAAATAAAATTCAGAATAAAAATACATCTTAACAACAACAATTTGATAGTTACATGTAGAAACATGAATAAATTTTTGTAATCCGAAATATTACCAAATAAATGAAATTTAGATTCTCAAATATAGTAAATTTTATAAACATCTGTAAGAATTATGCAAGTGTAGAAACTTGTAATAAATTAAGGTATTATTTAGCATGCAGTTCAACATTTTCATACGATCAAAGTGAAAGTAAAAATTATTGTTGAAAATATACAATATAAATAGCTCTATATCATTTAAAATAAGCAGGCCTTTCTTACCTGTAAGGCATTTGATGGTACCGAAAATATCATGGCTTCATTGAAATTTGGATCTCTTTCGTTTTTCTTCACTGAAGTTTTCTTTTTTGCAAATTTATTCCCATTTTGTAAGAGATACACTTTAACGAATGGATTGAATTCTGCAGGAAAAATTGAAAAGGAAATAAATTTTATTTTAATTAGGTTAGAATAGTGAAATGAACAATTTGAATTGTTTAATGAGAGGAACAATTTCTTTTCTTTATCTGAGCTGAGTATACTTTGAAGTTGATTTACATATGAATTATGGTGATTCACACATGAATAATTTTTTTATAAACTTAATTTATTAAAATAAAATATGATTCAGGTTTGTAAAAATTTTTTAAATAATGCTTTTTACTACGATTTTCACTTTATTGCGGTTTTAATCTATATTTTATAATTATATTTTTATGATTTATGTTCACGATTTAATGAATCACATTATAGTATAAATGAAAAATATTTGCATAAAACAAAGAAAAAAATAAATATTCTTATATCAATTACGGATATAATGGAAAAGAAATCTTGGGTTTGATATTCATAAATTAATGATGACAAATATTATGTTAAAGCGTATTAGACTAGTACAACGGTTCTCGAACTTTTGAAGTTGGAAAGCATTTAAAATCTTAGAAATAACTGTAGGCGCACTATATGAGCTATTTTCTTTGAAAGTGGTGTAAGTTCATTTTTGACAAAAAATTAGTTAATAATAACAACGAATGCAATCTGCTATGGACCTTTTATCTATGAACAGTTCCAAAAAAAAATCCTACAAAATTTTTACCGTTTTGTCAATATAAATTTAGTAGCTAATGAAATTATAAATATAATTACTTTGAAAATGGTGCAAGTCCACTTTTCGCAGACATAATATGTTAAAAATTATGCTATATACCTTCTCTACTTCATTTTTATATGTGTGGCATTTTTAATGACATAAAATTTTTAATTCCTTTACTGGAATTTTATTATTTACTTCTGAATGATTGTCAGAGGAGGATTTACATAGCTAGAGTTGAAAACATTATTAAAAGTGTGTTCTGTTTGTTTAAAAAAACAAATCATATTTATTTATAATATATTTATTATTTATTTATTTTATATTTTTTAATTATTAAATAATAAAAATTCTCTGCATAATTACTACATCTATTATATTTTAAGAACAAAAATCTAGTGTGTGTTTAGTTGCATAAAAAATTATCAAAAATACTTCCATTGGTGATAAACAAGAATTGGTAATTGCTTTAAAATTTTTAAATAAAGATTGATTTGTATTTTACCTGTTGAATTCGCCGATTTATCCCAACGAAGATTTCTTCCCTTTACAATAACCACCGTCAATCTCTCAGCTGTGGGGAGATAGCTGAGAGAAAACATGATATCGCCTAATTCGGCAGGACCCTGTGTGACAATCAAATCTCATTCAGAAACAAGTGAAAAACAACAAGTTCAGTTTTTCAAATATAATAAGGTCATTTGATATCAAATGTAAATGTGTTTTTCAATGATTTTATGTTAAGATTACTTTCGTTAAAGTGATCTTTTACTAATATTTTAAAAGAAACAAGTACAGTATCTACAAAATTGTAAGACCATCGAAATTCCACACTTTCTTAATGAAGACAACATATAAAGTAAATTAAAAAACAAGTATATGAAATAAAATACCATTGTAGTATTTATTTAGTTTAAAAAATAATAGATTGAATTTAGATTTTTTTAATACGAATACAAAACAAATTTTCGAAATCAAAGTGTTCCGCAAATATAAGATCGTTTTCCTTTTTCTAATAATGAAAAAATATATAATGTTTAAATATATAAATAAAAAATATGCATCGTTTAAATATAATCTAAGCCATTTGGAAAAATTAGGGAAAAAGAAAAGCAAAATTCTGAATTGAAGTAATTATTAATAATAATTATTAAATAATAATTATAATAATATTACTAGTAATAATGATTATTTTCCGTTATGGAATCCAACTTTTCACACTTCTAATTCAGACGATTCTCCTGCGTCAAGAGAATCGTCTGAATTAGAAGAATGAAAAAATTTGATCTGAATGTTTTTCATAAAATTTTATTTAAAAGCTCATATATTAAGAAGAAGTTTTGATTTTTATTAAAATATTTCATTAATTACCTAAATAACGAAAAGGTTCTGTGTTCTTGTTATTGACTGCCTATTCTAAAAGTTAATTTTGGTCACGCAGTTGAAAATAAAAAGAATATTCCCGTTTATAGAAAGACAAGATAATAGCCATGTTGTCTTTTCTATAAACGGAATATTCTTTTATTTTCAACTGCGTGATAAAATATAATTAAATCTGTTATTTAAAAATTAATTGAATGTAATTGTAGGATACATAGTTTTATAAAATATTAACTTCATCTTAGTTGGACTGGCTGCATAATTTTCTAGCTTCCTCGTGTGCAGGTAGCTCAAAGTTCTCTTCAAATATTCTACTGGGCAGCAATTTTTTCTCTTTCGTAGCTCAGAAGTTTCTCATCTGGCATGACTAAAATGTATAGCTAAATCTGATAACATATATCAATCTCTTTGTAGCCTGATGCTCAATTGGCTAGCTCTTTGGCCTGTGGTACCACAGGCTTCAGGATTGAATCTTGGCGGTGGCATGGATGTATGTTAATGGTTCGAAATCCACGTTAAGACTGTAACTGCCTCTCAAATTAGACTAAAGTGTGCAAAAAAAAAAAAAAAAAAAAAAAAAAAAAAAAAAAAAAAAAAAAAAAAAAAAAAAAAAAAAAAAAAAAAAAAACCGAGAGACACCCCAAACCATACATTAATCTTTTTTAGAATTTATGGTTTGTATTTATTAACAGGTAAAAGTGATAAATAGATAAAGTAATAAGATTGATATTCATGTTCATATTGAAATAGTAAAGTCAAAACTTTTATTACACAAAGCCGATAAAAATTTGTTACAAAACGATAAAAAACATTTATTAACAAATAAGGCCCTTTTTAATAACATATTAAAACCAACAGATAATAGTACCAATATTCCAGTCCTTATAATATTGTAAATATTTTAGATATCTAATAGGGTGCCAGTTTATTAATGGCTTACAATATTTCATTAGAATACAAACATAGTAAAATTATTTCCATTCACAGCATATATATATATATATATATATGTATATATATAAAATGTTGAGATATGTGTACCTGGTTTGAGTCCACTATAGGAAACCAACCCATGTAAGGATGAGACAGATCCACATCGGACAGTTTGACCTCGCACTCGCCCAAGATGGAGGTGGTGCACTTGTCACTGGTGAAGACGGTGCACAGAAGTGATCTCTGAGCGATGTCCACTTCGTCCACTCCGAACAGGAAGCGTTCCTTGAACACAGGGTTGTTGTTTTCCTCTGGATCTGTGAGAACACCACATCCATGTTATTCTTCGATTTTATTGAATTTACGAATGCTTTTTATCTTGAAGTGTCGAAGATGGTTGTCTAGTGTTATTTAATGTCCGTTTTGGCAAAGCTGCGCCAAATATTTAAAGCCCGTCTGATATTTTATTGCGCATAATTAAATTTTAAATGTATAGAATGAAACCAATATTTAAAATAAATAATAATAATAATAATAAAAGATGAGCAGGAAATGTCTCAGTAAGTCATTTAGGGATCAATCGGTAGTGCCCAGACCAAAAAATTTGTGTTCAAACACAAAGATAGAGTCTTGTTCTAGTGTATCGAGAGCATTTGACAAACAAATTCTTTACAGAACTATCACATGCAGAACAAATTAGAAGTGTTTCCCAGCGAAACGGGAGTGAAGTGTTGGATAAGCGTTTCTTGGAGAAAGCCGTCCTAGTTTTAAGCAAAGTCGATGATTTAAATTTCTTTACTTAAAACTCTTGCCATTTTTTTGTTTATACCAAACATTTCTACCATTTACAGGAAAAGATAAGTTTTGAACAAAACCAATAGTCCAAATCAGGTGAAAATTCTTATTCGTGGAAATTGCTGCTTTGTCAACTTGCTTCTATTCTCATACGTTCTATGGTATCCAACAAAATAATGAATTGAAATTCTTGTCTTTTAAGTTAAAATATAGCTTAATGTAAGCTAAAAACGGAATACTATATTGGTGTTAATGAGATGAGGTTTAATTATTAAGAAATACATATCTTATTAACATGCATATAAAATTAGCTCAATGTGCAAAAACTTTTATGTTTTATCCTTCTTGTCATTGATATAAAATATCTTACAAACAATTTAATTTACCATTTAACTGTGATAAACAAATAGAAATAGGTTTCAGAGACAAGAGACGCAAGTAATACTTGTTTCAACATGGAATAATGAAAACATATGTAAGCACATCATGAGTTATTATTGAGTTGCCAATTTTAGGAATTTGCTTTTATATGTCATATTTATTACCATAGTTTTAATTTAAAGACATAATTAAATTATTGCTATTTATTTGATTCTAAATTAAAAAAAAAAAAAAGAAATAAAAATCAATATCAAAGTTTATAACAATAATTATCTTTATATTACCCAAGAGAAAAAATAAAACAAGCTTAAATCGTTATCAATAAATTAAAATTTTTAGTTTATTCAATATACGTTCTAAGAAAACTGATAGAATAATCTCGAAATTATATGATATGTGTTAGAAATACACATTTAAAATACCCACTTACTTAAATATAAGTAAATTGCAATTTAATGGATATACAAAAACTACTTTACCCTGGTTTGCATGACAGATCTGTCTGGTAGAAGAGATACTTTGATAAAGCTGTCCACAACTGAGTTGGGTATAGGCCCTACTAAGTCTCTGGCTCGGTTTATTATCACTATTAAATCTTCACTTTCACTGAAAAAGAAAACAGTCAATCAATTGAGATTATTTTTACAGGATATTTCATCACCATGTTCACAAACTTATAGGAGAGATGAGAACACCTGGATGATTCGGAATCACACACATGATCGGAAATGCTTTGCTGACGAGGTTATGTGCACAGAAGACAACAGGAATGAAAGTAAGTGTATGTATAGTTCCTTAATCAATACCCATCAACAAAAGCGAAATAGTTGATGGGATGGGGTCAACTATGGATGCATGTCGTTTTCACACAAAATCATTCAGACACTTTAGATGGACAAAAAGTATGGTTCACTACAGTTGTATTTTGTATTAGAAGCTAGTATTCATATCCGTATTATGTGTTCATGACATACATGCTCTCTGGAAATCACCCTCTCAGGTATGGCTGCAAGTGAAGAAATTTTATGGCTTTGTTCATTTCATTCCCATAATTCCTCATCCATATGATCAGCAATCTTACTACCTTTGTGTCAGTGTCTCGTGCTAATCTAACGCCTTTTATTGTGTGTGAAAAGCATTTCCGATCTAGCATTGCTATGTGATTTCTAGTTACCTAGATATATCTAACATCTACTAGAAGTTTGTAAACCCGATGTTGAGGCACAATCCCCGGCTAAATAGCAAAATAGGGGCCTTTGGAATTTGATGACTTTTTGTAGCGCCAATTGATTCATAAGTAGCCAAATATGGTAAACCGTGTTTTTGTATTGTTTGCAATTAACTTCCCTTACAGTTGCAACCCGTTACTTGGCGGACTTTTGCGAAAAGAATTTTTGATGCCAAATCCCATTGCCCCTGTTCTGCCATTTTACGCAACCTCCATTTCACATGTTATGTTATTGATGCCTTAATATAAAGGAGTTTTATGTTAAGAAAGCAGTTCCATTATTTATAGGTATTTTTTCAATTCCTTCTATTAGCTCACACTCTCCCTATATATATCTTGTTCAAATTTTCAATCTTTAATAAAATACTTCTTATTCATCCACTCAAGTTCAAATACATTTTTTTTAACTTATAGTGGATGACTCTTGATGTTAATGCAGTTTTTCAAATATTAATTCAGTAATTAAATTTAATTAATTAATTTCAGTTTTTAGATTTAAGTTGCATATATCTACCAATAGATGGCGCCAGATAAACTTAAAAAAAAAATGAATGGAAATTATTTATAAAGGACTTTCTACAATATAGTGAAAAAAAAAGTAGTAGGAATTGACTTAAAAATTATTTTTTATATTGCTTGTTTATAGTTGAAGAGAATCAAAAATCAATCAGACTCACGTGTCGTATTCTAGTCCTACTTCTATCTCTCCACAGTGAAGCGGCGACTCCAGGGCTTCTGCGGCTACTGATGAATTCGACATGATACTATCACAGGAGATAGCTCTTTTCAGAGTGGGGGTGTTGGGTTTCTCTAAAACTGGAAAGGGATATAAATATTTTTATTATTCTTAAAATAAATATGTTCAGATGGAAATATAATTTTTCCGTTTATATTTAATTCTTTTACATCTATAATTTGGTAAAGTGCAATTCAATTATTCAGAACCCAAAATTTTATGTTAAATTAATTATACTTTCATTGAGCTTTCTTCGACAGTAATATTTTCTTTAAATAAAGAAAAACACCAACGGTTTGTGTATGGGCTTTGTGATGTGTGTGTTTACTTTCAATAATTTAAAAAATTACGCATCGGCTAATTTAATTTTTCACTGAATTTTTGCAACTCGATTTTGCGGATGAACAAAATACAAAAAAGGGCAGGAAAACTTAACGATTTATAAAATGAAATCACATAAATAAAAATAACTATTTTTTATTCATACTGTAGAATTACAAATTAATACACGCCATTATTGAATTATATATATACACATAAATTACTCCATCATTAAATTCTGCAAAAAATACTGTCCTCCTCGGTCCATGCATTCTGAATCGATCACCCAAACTTTTGCATGATGTTTTGCAGCATTTTTGACGGCAGCAGCTACTTCACATTGAATGTCAACCTTTGGGTCAAATAAGAAATGTACATTGTTGATCATACACTTAATTTTTAAGTAACCCTAAGGGACGGTGAATGGTGGTGAAATATCAGGCGACCAGGAGGGGTCGCACAATACCTCCATGTAGGGGAGATTTAAACAACTTGGGCATATCTTCTCTAACACTTCCATTTCGAAACTTTTAATCATTTAGGCAGTTGCTGTCTCTGTTGAATCTCCACTATTGTTGGCTATGCTCTGCTCTTTGTTTCCACAGTCTTCAAGTTCGAATCTGATGTTTTTAGTGGTTTGGAATCCACATTGAAACTAATTGTCAGTCTGATTAGTCTAAAGTGTGTGGTAAATGACAGTAGAGTGCCAGACCAAAATACCCCTGTTGCATTCACCTTCTACGAAGTACTGGGCGTTAAAGTATAGGAACTGATATTCTGCGAAATACTTAGACCATAGAAATTATGTATTATAGAAGTGTATTTATTGTTCTAATTTACTGTTCGATCATCTTCATCAAAAATGAGAGCAAACTACGAGGACTTTCCACAACATATAGTAACAAGTTAAAGGCACGATGCATAACAATACATTGCTCCACCACTTCTTACACCCAGTCATGCAACAACACAACAAAAATAATCTGATTTTCCGTATGTTTAAAGAAAAACATTTATGTGTACATGTATATCTGTTATGTGTATAGAAAACATGTATTTTTCATTAGTAAAGCTAAATTAAATTGTTAAGATACAACGCGAATAAAAATGAATTCTTTGTATTTACTGTGTTAATTCATTTCAAAAACCATGAAGATTTTTTTTTTTTTTTTTTTTTGCTCGCTGTTTATTTTACTGATATTTATATCTCTCATACTATCAATTTTTTTATATCTGCTAAAATTTTTTAAAATTAAAGGCTGTTTAACAAATTAATTCTAGATCAATGAGAATTAAGTTATTGCTACAACCAATAATTTAAAGTGATCTATTATTATAACAGAACGAAGAGCATATGTATCTGTGTGTGCATTTGAATCTTATTGGTGGGTTGATCAAAAAATGTTAATATAGTCGGACCATAGATTGTGTGGAAATCGAGTAAACAGATTCAAAAATATGTGACGTCATAAAAGAAGAAATGTCTTTCATAGAATTTTAATCGCAATAAAAATAATTTTAAATATTTATCATTAAAATTTTAGATTACACATTAAAAAGGAAGATGAAAAAAATCCACATCCACTATTATACTTTTTTCATTCAAGCAACATTGTGCAGCGTATATCTGACTAGCATCTCTAACAAGTAATTAATTCTCCGTTTTCGCCATTAAACGGTTGTTTACCATCCTACTCTATCCATGTCTACTATACACAGATTCTGCGAGAAAGTTGGTGTGAATTTTGGTGAATCTATATGCAATTAATTACTCAAGAAATCAATAACAGATGACAGTGCATGACGGTATACAAAATATAACCTGACGAAAGGGCTAGGAAAGAAACAATATGAATCCGTTGCAGCGAGTTTTATGTTTGTGTTAAATAAAAGAAATATTCGAGAGTTTTTGCATACCGTACGTTAGTTACCGTAGGACGTCCGTTAGCTTTTTCTCCCCTAGCGCATGCTCATAGGAAACATAATTTCCTATGAGCATGCGCGCTAGGGAGAAAAAGCTAACGGACGTCCTACGGTAACTAACGTACGGTATGCAAAAACTCTATTATCAACTTAGACTCTTTATTGTCGTAAAAAGTCTAAATAACGTGGATCAAAAACTACAGAGTCTAATTGGCATTTTTTTTTTCGTAAAAAATTGAACTCTTTTTTTTGTTTTAAACTGACTAAACTAAGATTTTTTTGAACATAGCTTTAATCCTAAATATTACACAAAGGAAATCATTTCAGTCACAAATAAGGAAAAAAAAACTGTTTCATTATGTTTTGAATGTATAATGTAATTATACTGATTTTTGGGGAATTTTTTTCAGCGTACTTTTGGTGCTGACTTTATTATTAGAGTGCTTAGTAGCAAAAAAAATGAACCTCCAAATCCCATTAAGAATAAGAATAATAGTATTCAACTTTCTAATAATAAATATGAGATTGATTTCCCTCAAATAAAAAACAAATGCAAAAATCCTTTCTGGTCACACAGCTAAATATAAGATACTTTTAGTGATTCCTTTAGAAATTATTAAGCCATTATATATTTGATGGCCATAGTTCATGGCTAAATTTAGCTGCAAGAGTGGTATAAATAAATTTTGAAAAATATATGGATGCTATTATAATATTGCAATATATACGAATGATATACTCGTAGATAGTATTTGTTTCTGAATATGTCAGCTCTTTTTCGGTTTTAACGCATTGTAATCCGACTCGTGAGCCAATGGTAACATGCACACAGTTAATATTAACGATTACGCATATTCGAATCTGCAAAGCGGTATAGCAGTCACTGTTTAAGAAAAGGAAGACGCGGTGAATAGTTGTAACAAGCAAATGTTTTGCATTGGTAATCACAGCTGCTTGGGAGTTATCTAGATTTTCTCCAATATAAATGTGGGGAAAACCTTTCTTTAAAAATTCCCTTTTCGTTATATCATGTTGATGGATGCATTATATTAACCATATATAATAAAATGTAAATTAAAATCATGTACTTTTGATAAAATGTAAAAAAAAAAAAAAAAAACTTTTGTATAAAAGTAAAAAAAAAAAAAATTCCCCTTAATTCCCCACTCCCTTATTTTAATGAAAAAGTGATCGAGTGTATAATTAATTTTTGTACAAAACATTAAAAAAACCGAAAATTAAAAATATTCAATAGTGCATAAATGATGCCATATTATAAAATATTTATCTAATTATATTTACTTTTAATTCACGGATAAAATTATTTAATTTTTTAGCTATATGTTGTAAACATTATGAAGTATACGCTAATGTGTTTAAATTATATTTCTATATTTATTACTTTTTTTTAGGATATTTTACTCCATCGTACAGAAATCTTTTTTTCTTTATACTAAAGATTTGTTTTCATAATAAATTTTTTTTTTGATTGTTGTTGCGTCTAATCCTCAGTCCCAGAGCGAGATGGACATCCCATGAATAGTCTACTCATGGAGGGAAAGGGGGTTGGCAGCTCCTGTTAAGATGGAGCAACTGTAGGAATAAATCTGGCTTGGCTCCGTGACGTTGAAGACGGATGGCAGTGCCTTCCAGGAGGATTTCCAGAAGGAACTACTCCATTTGTGTATCATATGGGAGAAAACTCGAAAAATCCACCAGATAGTCCGACTAACGAGGAAAGATGCTATTAAACATTACAAACATCACATCGTTTTTTGAGACAGTGTCTATAACAAAGCAGCCAGCAGCTGGAACCTCAGTTCTAATGCTCACCAGCAGCACGTTGCCACTGAGCCACGATTCGGACATTCAGATTTATATATTGGTTGTTAAGTAGGTAAATATGTTCTGTATGATCTGTTAAAAAGATTTTACTGTGTATATATTCTAGTATTTAAAGCGAATTTTGTGAAATTAGAACAGTGTTTTCGATATCATAATATTCCCACTAGAAAAGTAGATTTTATGAATGATTGATAACTTTGCGAAATCCGAACTCGCGTACATCTAATATATGAGATAGCCAAATGAAATTAAAAGAAATATGGACTATAAACGCTTGCTGTAATTCACAAAATACTATAAAAAGGAAATTGTTTTATCATAAACAGTGTTTATGTTGCGTGTGTTCATGAACTTTTCGAGAATTTCTATAATTTACTGTATTAAAATTCATTAATACAATAAAATACAAAAATGGATTGATGGCTAATTAAAAAAATCAAACAAAATAAAATAATTCAAACAATATGATATTTTACAAAACTTTTTATTTTGTTTTCCTATCATCTTGAAAAGTTTATAAATTTTTAAAAATATATACTTATAAAAAATATGTAACAGTTTGGCACAACTATATCATTTACCACAAAAAATGACCCAATTGATATTTCTTTCATTTCATTTGGTTCATATTTATATGAACTTTCATATTTATTGAACCTTTATATTATATACTTTCAGTTTATATTTATTCAACATATTATGAACGTTCAATATTTGGTTCATATATTTATATGAACTTTCATATTTATTGAACCTTTATATTATATACTTTTCAGTTTATATTTATTCAACATATCTATGAACGTTCAATATTTGGTTCATATTTATATGAACTTTCAAATTTATTGAACCTTTTATATTATATACTTTCAGTTTATATTTATTCAACATATCTATGAACGTTCAATATCTGGTTCATATTTATCTTCACGAATATTTATTATTATCTTCATTTAATATATACTTAATGAATCCTTTTTAGCTATTGAGATATTAAAAAAAAAGCACTATTTTTTAGATTTTTTTTAAGTATTTATTTTGAATTTTTTTTGTCACTGTATTTTTAAGACATCTTTTATTAATGTCTTTATATTTGTGTCTGAGACTTGTTTAGATTTGTTTTTTTTTGTTTTTGTGTTTAAAATTGTTTTTTAGATTTGCGTTTTTAATTAAAATTTAACATGGCAATGGAAAGATGTTACTATTATTTACACTATGAATATTAATTATTTACATTATTATTAATATTTACTACATACCATAATTCAATATTGTTTTGGATTACGGACTTGGTATAAATTAAAGTAGTTCCTGATATCCATTTTAATAATTCAACCCGCAAATGACACAAAAATAAAATTCTGATGATAAAATAAAATCACATTATTTTTGTGTATGTCTACATAAAAGAAACACTAAAATGAGTGAAAACTATTACTATTATTTTCTTCCACGATGTAATCAGTAATATATTTCAAATATTCTCCCCCTAAAAATGTATTAAAACATAAATAAAATATTATGTCACAATAGTATTTGCGTGCATCCATTGCGGACAGCCGCTTTTTCATATGAAAATATTTATTCTTCATAATATACCAACTTCTAAAGTTTGGCTACGGAAGTGATTGGGAACTCACATAGAACGCTTCTTGGTCGTTTTCGTCAACTGTGTCCAGTTGCAGTGGGGCACCGTTGGGTTTGATGGTGGGCGACGGTGACGAAATGACGTGGTTGTTTGTTTCCTTGTTTTCAGCACCAGTCACCAGTTTCAAGTCGTTTCCCACGTTATCGTAGTGCTTGTAGTTACCGCTCAAGTCCAAGGCGATGTCTGACTCGGAGCTCTAGTTTGAAAATTAATTTATCATAATTACTCAATCTACATACAGTATATAAAAGAATACCTTTGAATACTATTCAAAATAAGGTTAAAAGATGTCATAAATTAAGTACAAATATTTGATTCATGAAAATTTAATCTTTTAGGCAGCACATTGGATATATGCTATGTTTTGACATGTAAAAAAAAAAAAAAAAAAAAAAAGCTTGAATTTAAAACTTTTGAAAAACAATAAATATAATTTAAACATTGGAACCATGCTTCCTCCTACGCACTGGCAAGAGCGCTCCCTGTGATCAATCGCCGAGTACGCGCTCTGAGCGAGCATACGTCAATAACTACAAACTGTTGTCAGTAAAAATCACAATTACATAAATCTCATTAGTATTTTTGCAAGTGGATACACCACGGTTTCATTCACGTTAATTTAGCTTTTCCGTTCTGAGAATTTTCAGGATAATATGTTTGCGATTCGAAAGGACATATCGACCATACATACATATTATTATTATCCTGAAGCATCAAGCAAACTAAATGCGTGATATTACTTCTATCTGTTTATGCTGTTATTACACGACAACCTTTACAACCTTCGCTTTCAAGCTTCTGGAATAAATCTCAGAAAGTGAACCTCAAAGAAAGTCTATATAATAGAGTAATGACAATTGAAGCACCCTTTTAGCACTGAAAATAAAAAGTGAATGTAAAAAGAAGGTAAAACAGGAAAGTTTTTTAAACACTTATTCAAAATTTGTTAACATTTTATCTTCAAAATTTATATAATAGAAATAAAATTATAAATTCGCAAAGAGATATCAAAAATATATTTTTAAGAATAAAACAGAAATTTTGCAATATCTCATATTTTATTTATAGGTATTACATTCCACAAGCGAGAAAGGAAGATTGATCTTTAAACAAAGGATGTCAATATTTCATTTTAGAAATATGTCTTAAATTATACAATTAAAAGTTAAATATGTAAAATTTTGAATACAAAAAAAAAAAAAAAAAAAAAAAAAAACACCTAATCCAAACTAGATTATTATATGATGGTTATTGCAATTACAAAAATGAGTGATGACTCAGGTTATTAAAAAAAAAGAATATATATACATATATTCTAATTTTATATATTGAATATGAATATATTATTTGAATAATATACATATACATGCATACATATATATATATAATGTCTCCTACATCAAGATAAAAGTGTGTTGTTGCGTATAAAATGTAGATAAAAGTGTGATAAAACTTAGTTTAAACCACCCAGAACTCACACCCCGGTAGAATTTCTAAAACTAAGATAGTCAAATTTTATGAACGTATCTAAACTAATTTTCTTTTTAGGGAATATTATAATTACAACAATTTGATTTTTAAATAAATCCATAAGATAAATTTTATTTTATGTGAAAATTCTTAATACATATATATATATAATATATATGGTATATAAAGATATGAAATGCATTTTAATGAGAGATTTTGGTTATTATTTTTCTTTTTTAAATTTGTTTTATTCCTCCATCCATCCATATATACTGGCCTCCGAAAGTTACAACAACCGGTTTTTTTAGCCGAATTTGCAAATGAATGACTGTAAAAACACCAAATTTGGATGACATGTGCACAAAACAGTTATGTATTGACTGCAACATGGAAGTTTACATAAGAAAAAAGCACAAATTATTTACATAAAAAAAAACCAATCTCGCTGGAAAAGTCCATTCTTAGAAAACATAATAATCACAGTTTTATGTGTTAAAATGTTATAGAAACATAACAAAAATGAGTTTTAATAAATGATATGCCCACTCCCAGTTTGAATGCATTGGCGGCCTCGACTTTCCATGCTGTCAATTAAGTTGTTGGTACCAAATGGGAAGCGAAGACCAGACGAGCAGTAAGCTTTGTTCCAGCTCTCCTAAAGATCTTGGCGGATGACTTAAAGCATCAACCTGTCTACCAAGATAGTCCCAAAGATACTCTATTGGATTCAGGACTGCAGGCCATTCCATTCGCTTCAAACCAAGAACCCTCAAGATATTCCTCAACAACTACAGCTCGGTGAGGTCGTGCATTATCATCCATCAGAATGAAAAAAAAATTGCCAATTGCACCGGCATATAGGCGGACATATGGATAAAGAATCTCATCCCGATATCTCAAATCAGTCACAGTTCCTCCCTGGAACGCGTGCAGGTCAGTGTGACCACCGAGTGAGATCCCTGCCCAAACCATTATTCCACCACCTCGGTAACTGTGTCTTTCAACAGTGTTGGATTGATGGTATCTGGTGCTTTTATCACTCCAGATCAGCAGACGTCCTGAATCGCTCTCTAGTGTGAATCTGGACTCGTCTGTAAAAAGTACAGGAGCCCATCTTTGTCTGGTCCAGGAAACGTGTTCTTTTGCCCAAGATAAGCGGGCTCTTCTCTGTCGTCCGTTGAGGGGGAGGGGCACTCATAACCGGTCGCCTTGCATAGAGACCGGAATTATGATGACGCCTTCACACGATACTAGCGGATATTCTCCTCCCTGATGCTACAGAGTGGTCTACAACAAATTGCACCACAGAAAGGCTTCTTCTCCTTCGGGCTGAAAGAGCTATAAAACGTTCTTCTGCAGGTGTTGTAGCTCATTGTCGACCTGGAACATGTCTTCTGGATACAGAAGCTTCGGTTTGATATTGATTCAAGAGACGGTGGACCACACTCATGACACATTAAAACGCTTAGCAGCATCATTATCACCATTTCCATCCATCCGACCGCCCTCCACCTTAACGAATTGGACAAAGGGCTTCTCTCAGACATTGCGGGATCCCACTGCCTATTGTCAACGAATCTGCTAACAAAAGTTGTAAATCAATAAAAGTTACATGCGTAATTACGAAAGCCTGACATTTGCACATTTTTCTCTCACTCATATAAACGTGTTCTTTTCTATAAAAAAATAAGTGGTAGCTATCGTTTTTGCATAAAGTTCGTTTTCATCATTTATATAAACTATAAATTTTATTGTTACTGTCATTTTCTTTATGGTAAGCTTCGAAAAACATGTTGTTCATTAACTTTCGGAGGCCAGTATATTTTAAAATTTATTATAACGAAGATATCCCTGTTAATATGCTGGTGTTTAAATAAATATAGTTTCACATATTGAAATATTACTGTTCTTAATTTGATCAGAAAATTTAACATCTATATCTATCTATATATATATATATATATGTGTGTGTGTGTGTGTGTGTGTGCGTGTTTGTAGTGAGCTTTCAAGAAAGTTACACTCTTTAGCATATCCAATATAATGAAAATTTTACCTTGGTCTAGTAAACTTATGTAACACTAATAAATAAATAATAATTGAATTTCATGCAAATTAAGTTTCATATTTTTTAAAATTAAATACTCCTTTAAAAGTCTTTAAGAGTTAAACTAACTTCAAAATGGAATTTTAGCAGAGATATTTGAGTTGCAAAAATATTTTCTTTTATAAATGCAACTAAAAAAGTACATTGTATTAAGTATTAAGAGTAGGAAAACGTAAAACATTCCTCATTTAATAATTTAGTTGCAGCCTGATGTTATAAATAAAAAGTAAATAAACTAAAAAAAAAAAAAAGCATAATATCTATGATCTGCAATAGTGTTATTTAAATCCCCACAAAAATATTCTGCCATTTGTCTTGGAAATAACAGCTCATTTTCATCCAGTTCACTTTATTTATCTCACTTTCATAAGACATATTTCTAAAAATTAATCCATTATTTATATTCCATGAATTGTTTGTGTATTAAAATTCCATTAACATTAGAAAGAATCTCTCATATTGATTCAATAGAATTTTCTTGTTCAAATGTTTTTTAAAGTTATATCATTTCATAATTAGTATTTCATTATAAGTTACATCACTTCATTTCATCATTTCTACTTGTAGTATTTACGCTGAGATGATTATAATCATATATGATTAACTTCATAGTCATTTTAACTGCCAAAATATCTACGAAATGTATTCTGTACCATATCCTATTTTCAAAGATCCTGGTATTTGAGATTATTTATTTTTGATCTCCAAATGGGGTTTTTCAATTTGTATTTTCTCCGAACTATTTCTCGTCAATTTGCTCCAAAGCTAGATTTTCATCGAAAATTTAAAACCAGTGAAGAGGAAATTCCGGTAGGAGCTAACTTTTAAATCTGTTAGGCAATGGTGAAATCATTCATTTAGAGAAAATTTTGATATGTAGGCTTTATTTATAGTGATTCAGAAAGGTTTTTTTTATAGGGTCGAATGTGGGAAAATTAAAAAGAACACAGATAAAATTATATCCCGTCTGGAATTAGCTGAGATCTCATATTTGCTTGATATCAGAAGTCTTACCATTCCCTCATATTGATAACTAACCCACTCAGAGTTGGTTCAGTTCAAAAGAAATTTTACGAATAATTAAAACAGAAACCATGTTTTATTAATAATTAAAACATTTAAATATTAATTTTTAATTTTAAAACATGAAAACATTTAATTATTAATTTTTATAAATAATTAAAACATGGTTTATGTTTTAATTATTAATAAAAATTTCTTTGAACTGAGTTAAATAGTATATTTTAAAAATTAAATTTAAAAAAATTTAATAAAATACTATGTGTACAAAATAAAATAACAGAGTAAAAATTGTTTCGAAAATTGGCGATAAAAAAAATCACCCCATTCGAAAATTATTTCCCCTAAATGGGGTTCACAAGAATCTTTTGATGTGCGGAAAATACCGACTCTGGTCGGAGCGGGGTCGAGACACAAGACTTAAAGAGAAGGTTGGGGAAAACCCGGTTTATGATTATTCCTCTGGGTGCTTCACTTTTGGCAGTGATTGTACTCAAATATATTGATGTATTATTCCACTTTATAACTATTTTTGTATAAATTGCGTAACAAGATAAAATTTCAATCAATTTATTGATGATTAAATGTTTAAAAAATTTTCCTAAAATAATCTTATTTTGCAAGAATTTTTTTTTTTTTTTTTTACCTTGATTGCGTTTTTTACAACATAAATAAAACTTTCTTTTGAATTCCATTTCTTATCATTAAACTTTACTCCTTCCGAGGAAATTCCTCCTTCTGAGAGTTTTTTCATTTTTCCCTAAAATGTTTTTCCTAGCTCGGTATAGTAATTCCTCTCTTTAATTGTTCGTATTTTCTTCCTTTTTTTTTTTTTTTCTTAATCTGTAAGATGCATTTGTTTTAGCCAGTTAGTTTTGTTCCGATAAGTATATATTTGTTTTTTCTAAAATATATTTTTACAAAAAAATAATTAATAATTTCACCAAAGGAAAACCAAGATTATTATGTAATAATATTTTTACTTATTTGCCATGATTAATAATTTTGATTGTAAATTTTTGTTTAACAACTATCCTCAAATTAGTAATGCTTTATATATGGGCAGTGGAAAATATTCCTTTTCTATTAGCTAAGCATTTTCTCTAAATGAATATTTATTCTAAAAAAAATTAATTAATCCAAGTATTTTATTAATGCCTAAGTTTTATCTAGTTAATATTTTAAGTGTATCATAAATATATTCGAATATTTTAAGAAAATAACTAAGTAAAAGTTTCAGTTTTTATACAAATCTATTGGGATTTTCTAATGGAGAATTGAAATTTTTTTAAAAAAAATCTTAAATGTTTTATTTAACATGTTAAAAAAATTAAGATTGTGTAAAATACTTTCTTTTTACATATTTCAATAGCAGATATGTATTGCCTTGAATACAGAAGAAAAGAAATAAAATGTTTTTCTCTCTCCTTGAAAATAAATTCTTCATAACTGAATGGATTTTTTTTTTTTTTTTCATTTATTTGCAGACATGCACAGGATAATCAAGTGTAAAAAATTAAATATGAATGTTTTCTTAAAATGTTGGAGGTTATGAAATAAAATTTATTTTTGAAATCATTAGCTTTCAATAGACAATGTAAAGGAATAAATGAAGCTTAATAAAAGATAATGAAGTTATAAAAATCACATAACATTGGAATAAGTTTATATTATTAAAATTAAAAATAGTTAAATAAAAGTCATTGCATAAATTAAAAAAAAAAAATAATGTATTTACAATATCAGTTTTACTTAAATATGTGGCTTAATTTTACCTCATCAATGGCTAAATATGCTGCAACTCATCTGGCAGCCCTGCCTGTTAATTTATTAGCTTATTTTCTTTAATTGCTGAAAATGTAAATTTATTGTGAAACTGTTGAAGTTACACCATGTGCAAAATATTATGTTACATTTTTTTTCACAATTTTGTGGAAATCTTTATTTGATTGAATTCAATTTCTGAATTCTATAAACAGTCCACAATTTTTCATAAACAAGTACTCAAAATATTTTATTAAAAAATATTCAACTTGTCTAAATTTCTTTTACTAAAATGTATTTATTTAAAACATCATTATAGTAATATTGGTATTTATATATTTAATCCAGATTAAAATAAAACCTTTGTAATTTATGTTTATTGTCAATGTGTGAAATATATGGTATTAATCTCCTCTTAATTTTCTATGTTAATTTTCCTATTGATTGATTTTTTTTCTTTTTCAGCCCTGAAGATCTTTGTAAGTTAGACAAGAGTTGTTCTTTTATTCTGAAAGAGTTCTTCCTATGTAGCTCATCTATATACAATTAAAAAAAAAAAGAAAGTTGTGGAATCATAAAATTAATAACAAAAAAAGATGTATTATGGTATAAATACAAAATTGACTTATTGAAGAAATAATATTGTTTGTATATTGTTTAAAATAAGCTGCTATATTCAAACAATTCTTTATTAAGTGTTCTACTGACCAAATATTCTAGTGCAGATTTCTGAGCTCTTGCATGTAATTAGAATTATTCTTCTAAAAAGTCTTAATCAGAAATTTTTTTTTTTTTATCTGTTTATATATATATTTTTTATTTTAAAAGTTTAGATATACACTAGAGAGTGAGCATACATTTGAAAGTCAATTCTAATCATACACATGTATATGTTTATGGTAATCACTTCATTTATCCAGATTTACTTCAACACACCTGAACTACCAAAGCTCAGATGTCACCACAATGAGTTATGCAAAACACAAACTTGAGGATTTCATAGTCTAATTTATTTTATAAATACAAAAAAATCATCCGCAATCAAGTAATAAACATTTATAATGAAATAAAAAATTTGTGAGACCAATAAATTATGGCATCAATAAGAAGTACTATTAATAAAAGTAAGAAAAATCAAGAAGCAAGATAAGTTTAGAAATGAAATTTAAAATTATCCAGATATTAGAAAAAGGTGAGAGAATTAGTAAAGTTGCTCGGTTGTTTAATCTAAATGAATCCACAATTCGCTCAATTAAAAAAAATGCTAGTGTTATTGAAAGGGCAGTGAAAGATGGCAAACCAGCAAGTTCTAAGATACTGAAGTATGCTAGAAATACTGTTATGATAAAAATGGAAAAGTTATTAATTCATTGGATGGAAGACAATAATAAAAAGCACATTAGTATGGATACACGCAGCATACAAACTAAGGCTTTGTCAATTTTTAATCAATTAAAAAAAAAGAAAGTGAGGAAAAATTATCTTTTGTAGCTAGCAAAGGTTGGTTAGATAAATTTAAAAAAGGTATAATCTACATGACATCAAGTTTGTAAGTGAAGCAATCAGCACAGATAAGGAAGCAACTCCTGAATTTGTGAAATCTTTTAAAAATCTTCATTGAAACTAATGGTTACTGTCCTCAACAAGTTTTTAATGCAAATGAATTTGGATTATTTTGGAAGCGTTTGCCAAATTGTACATTTATATCAAAAGAAGAAAAAGCTGGATATAATTTCAAGTCTGCTAAAGACAGACTCACCCTATTGTTCTGTGGAAATGCCAGTGGTGATTATAAATGCAAACCATTTTTAATTCATCACTCTGCTAATCCGCAAGTGTTGAAAAATATTGATAAATCTCATCTTCCAGTCCACTGGAAAACAAATAAAAATTCATGGATGACAGCATGTTTATTTGAAGATTGGTTCATTAACATCTTCTGCCCAGAAGTTGAGGAATATTGCCATCTTCAGAAAATTCCTTTTAAAATTCTGTTACTATTGGACAATGCACCTAGCCATCCAGCAAGTCTTGATCAGCTAAATCCTAATGTAAGAGTAAGATTTATGACACCTAATGTAACTGCATCAATACAACCCATGGACCAGGGGATAATCACAACTTTTAAAAATATTACCTTAAATACATTTTTAAGCAAATATTTGATAAATTAAAGGTGGATAAACAACTAACATTGGATGACTTTTGGCACAATTACAATATCTCCGATGCTATTGAAAACATCGAGAAAGGATGGACAGATTTAAAGATCTCAACCATGAATACTGCCTGGAAAAATCTTTGGCCAGATTGTATTAATTTTTTACGAGACGATTCCCGTTTATTAGAAGCTGTTGACAATTCCATTACTGATATAATCACAATAGGACAACAGTTAGAGGGTGGAGGATTTTATGATTTGAATGTTTATGATATTGAAGAAGTTTTACAGTCACATGATGCTGAATTGACCATTAATGATCTTATTGAATTGAACCAAGAAGACGACATTGGAGAAGACGAGCAAGAAGACGACATTGGAGAAGACGAGCAAGAAGACGACATGGGAGAAGGAAAGCAAGACGACGACATGGGAGAAAGAGAGCAAGAAGAGGAGGGAAAAGAAACTCATCTGTTTACAAACCAGAACATTAAGGATTACATATCTATGATTCAGAAAGCTACTAATTTTATTAAAAGCATAGATCCTGATCCTAAAAGGTGTGCATCAGTCTGTAAAGGTCTTAAAGCTCAGATTGCACCATATGAATGTATTCTGGAAGAAAGGAAGCAAATGAGCAAGCAGCAGGCTCTAGATAAATTTTTCATGTCAAGAACATCAACAACTACTACCGTAACAACAGATGTGACAGTGGAATATTCATCTAGCGAGAGTGGTTTTGAATAAGTAACAGTCAACTATGGAAATAATTTATAGTTATATATGAAAGTGTGTGTTTTGTTGACAGTTTAAATGCCTTTAGTTAAAACTTTTTTCACCAATATGAACTAAATACATAAATGAGAGAGTGGAATGGATCTTAATTTAAAACATCTTTTCATTGTTCTGTTATATGGTGCTTTTCATGGAACTAATTATCTATGTAGATGTATAGTATTCTACTTATTCTATTTTACCCTTCTGTATTAATTATTTTCTCCTTTCTTATGTTGCTTGAGATTCTTAAATTGGTGTATCATGTCACTCTTTTAATATATATTTGTTATACTGATGAATGTGATATTTTTTATATTACAGTCAAACTTCTGTAAAAAACAGTATTAAATCCAAACCCTAGTAAGAGCTCCAAGGAACTGCTTTGAATTAGAGAAACTTTTCTCTGGGTTCTTTTTCCATGGTTGATAAATAAGTTATTGGATTGAAACATAAGTATATATAATGAATATTTACACTCACATTTAGCTTTTAAGCTTTAATCATTCCATAGGTGTAATACAAATTTTTGTTTGTTTCAGAAAATATTTTAATCACTATTGTTTGTAAATGAATTTAATTTAAAAGTTTTTTATTAAAAAGTTCTTTTGTTCAGTGTGTTAATATATTTAAAAATATTGCATATTATCAGAGAATAGTTAAAAAATTTTTATATTATAGATTCCAAAATTTAGAAATGATTGCTTTCATAGCATATGTTGAAAATGATGTCGAACTAGAACTTTTGATTTGTATGTCACGTGAACACTTTTCCTCTCTTAACTGTAACCAACAGTACTTCGGTTTAAGAACTTGACTTCCTTGTTAGTAGTTAGCCGCGCGATGATGCGGTTTCTCTGTCTGTATGTCCAGTAAATTTTTGTATCATCTCGTCATTAATATGCTTAATAAAAGTATTTTAAAAAGAATATTGTAATTAATTGACGGCATCCCGCCCTTTGGATATCTCATTCTTAATAATCCTGGGAACTGGAAGGGTAAGAGAAATTTTGTATGAACCTTTCTAGTTTTATTTTGGAGGATTGTTCTGGTGAGGTAAAATTTGGCATCCCTGCCGGGATTGTAGTCAGTTAATATTTAGATGAGATACTTTTAATTTTGAAATGGCGAGTGACGAAAATAGTAAAGAGAAATTATATTTGTTAAAAAAGAAACGGGGTGTTTCTAAAACATCCGTTACAAAATTCTAACAAAATTAGAATCGGAACTATCAAACATTGAAGAAATAGATATTGATAAATTAGAAGAATTAGTTGAAATGCTAACTGCTAAACATGACTCGTTGAAAGAGATAGATAATAAATTAGAACCTCTTTACGAACTGAAATTGAAAATACAGACGAATATGATGAAAAAGTTGCCCTGTGGAAATTTCGTGCAAATAAAAAAATTAGCTTGTTAAAAAAGAATTGAGTGAAAAATAAATGCGAAACACGTTCCGAACAAAATAAAGAATTAAATGAGTCGAAACATGTGGATAGTGTAAGAGTAAAATTGCCGAAATTAAATATTTCAAAATTTTATGGTGATATCAATCAATGGCTAACGTTTTGGAATAGTTTTGAATCTGCCATTCACAATAATGATTTATTAAATAAAGTAGAAAAATTTAATTACCTTAAAGCTCATTTAGGTGGTACTGCTTTAAATACTGTAGAAGGTTTTTGTATTTCTGCTTCTACGTATGATTCGGCAATTAATTTATTAAAAGAAAGATTTGCGAGAAATGATCTATTGATACATACTCATATGAATAATATTTTAAACATAAAATTATTGAGAAATTCCAACGATATTTGTTCTTTTAGAAAATTTTATGGCAAAATTTCAACAGAATTAAGAAGTTTGGAAAGTTTAGATTTGAAAACAGAAAATTATTCCGTAGTTCTCTGCCCACTAATTCTAAAAGCCCTTCCTCAAGATATTCTTATCGAATATAATAAAACTGAGAATGAAAATGCTTATAATAATATCGAAGAATTACTGAAGTTTTTAGCTTTGACCTTGAGATCGAGAGAACGCGCAGCCATGATGAGCAACAATTTCGCCAACACTTCTGATTTTCGACCTCGGCCCTTTTCGCCTCTCGATAAAGTAAGCAACCGCGGCTCAAGAAGTAATATATTAGGCTGGGAAAGAATTCTTCGTCAGCAGAATTAGTTTCGACTAATGTTAAAGAAATAAATAAAAATACAACAAATTGCGTTTTTTGTGAGTCATCGGATCATCCTAGTTCTACTTGTGAATACGCAATAAATTTGTCTATTGAAGAAAGAAAAAATATTTTGATGAAAAGGGAGCTTGTTTTAAATGTCTTGAAACTAAAAAACATATTTCTCGATTTTGTAAGAGTAATGTAATTTGTTCCCACTGTTCAGGAAAACATTCTTCCATCATTTGCTTTTCAAAATTTAAGCAGAAACAAATTAATAAAAATGAATCTTCAGAAACTACTGTTCTTACCAATCAGTCATTTTTGAATGAAGTTTATTTGCAAACATTAGTAGTTCGAATCCAGAATAAAAACTTAGAACATTATATTCGGGTAATTATTGATACTGGATCACAAAGGAGTTATATATCAAAATTTGCTGCTGAAAATATGGGTTTTGATATAAAAGGAGAAGAATTGATTACTCATGGGCTATTTGGAGGAACAGAAATCACTGAACGCCATAACCGTTATTTGATACAATTAAGTAGTTTAGATAAAATGAATAATATCAAAATAGAAGTAATGGATCAAAACAAAATTTGTGCATCAATTCCCAAAATTAGAAGTTCAGACTGTATAAATGATTTAAAAGATAAACGAATATATTTGAGTGACATTTCGCCTAAAAGCAAAATTTGCTTGCATGAACAAAATACTAATGAGATTCATGTTTTATTGGGGGCAGATGTTGCAGGAAAGTTATTTACAGGAAAAGTGGATTAGTAGCTGTTCAGACAATTCTGGGATGAACAGTAATGGGAAAAATTTCTGATGCTAAGTTAGATAGTTCTCTTCTTGTTCTGTCATTACACATAAATGATGCTAAAATTACAGACTTATGGAATTTAGATTCGTTGGGTATTTTGGATCCTAGCGAAAAGCAATCGAAAGAAGAAATGCAGAAATTAGTTTGGGAACATTTCGAATCAACAATTAGCAGAGAAAATGATGGAAGATATATAGTATCTCTTCCTTGGATAGATAGATGTCCTTCAATTCCTGATAATAAATATTTGGCCCAGAAACATTTAAAAATACTGTTAAAAATTTGAATGCAAACAACTGTTTAGTAGAGTACGAACAAGTGTTTAAAGAATGGGAAGAAGAAGATGTTATCGAAGAAATAGTACCTGATCCAAATTGTTATGAAGCCTCAAGTGTACACTATTTGCCGCATCGAGCTGTCATAAAAGAAAATTCTACTACCAAAATAAGACCAGTTTTTGATGGTTTAGCTCGTGTTAATAACTCTATATCTTTGAATGATTGTATTGAAAAAGGACCCAATCTCATTGAACTGATTCCAGCTATTTTGAATCGATTTAGGTTGGGTAACATTCGTGTCATTGCTGATATTCGTCGATCATTTTTACAAATATCTTTACATGAAAAGGACAGAGACTATTTACGCTTCTTATGGTGGAAAAAAGGTGATCCTGAAAATGAAATTAGAAAATTATCTGAAGTAACTTTATGGAAATTTGTACCTGGTCATCAAAATCCAGCTGACCTTCCCTCACGAGGTTGCAATGCCGAAGAATTAATGAAATCTCAATGGTGGGAGAGACCTAGTTGGATGTATCAATCTTTTGAAAAATGGCCTACTTCTGAAATGTTTCCTGATTTAGAAGTTGTTAATTCGGAAAAAAGAAAAGTTGTTATATCTGCATCTAATATCGAAACTGAAACTTCTGAGTATTTTTTAAGAATTTCGTCTTACAAAAAAAGATCGTAAGAATTATGGGGGTGGATACTTCGTTTCATCAACAATATTAAGAAAAGGGTATATAAAACAACTTTTATAACTTAAATGTTGAAGAATGTAATAAAGCCGAGAAAATAATTTTAAGAAAAGTTCAAAGAGTATGTTTTTAGAAAAACAGAAATCTTTCAATACAGACCTATTTAGATCCAGATGATCTCCTTAGAGTAAAGACAAGAATTATACAAAGAACAGATCAAGACAGTTGTTGATATCCAATTTTGCTAACATCAAAGCATCATATAGTAGACAAATTAATATTTGACAAGCATGTTGAACTTTGCCATGCAGGTATACAAGTCTTGATGTCTACGTTACGAGAAGAAGATTGGATTATAAAAAGCAGAAAGACTATTCGTGAAGTCATTAGAAACTGTCTCCGATGCAAAAGATTTTCCATACATCCTCTGCAATCTATTGGTGCTCCACTCCCCGAAGATAGAATAAGAGAAGCACAAGTATTCGAAGTTATTGGTGTAGATCTGTGTGGACCATTGTTTTTGAAAGACAACAAAAAATGTTGGATTGTCTTATTTACTTGTGCTATTTTTCGTGCTGTTCATTTAGAACTTGTAAGTTTTCTTTTTACAGATAGCTTCACATTAGCTTTAAGAAGATTTATCTCTCGTAGAGGAAGACCTTGTACAATATATTCTGATAATGGTACAAATTTAGTTGGTACATCTAATGAACTGAAATCTGTTAATTGGGAAAAAAATAGAAGAATTTGCTGCCATTAAGAAGATTAATTGAAATTAAATCCGCCATCAGCCCCATGGTGGGGTGGATTTTGGGAAAGACTTATTGGTATGTTAAAAGGAATAATGAGAAAAATCTTGGGTAAAGCTAGTCTGCATTATGAAGAAATGCATACTGTTATATGCGAAGCAGAAAGCATAATTAATTCAAGACCATTAACATATCTGTCTGAAGACATAGAAGATCTTATTGCACTTACACCAGCAATGTTCATTCAAGAAATAAAAGAAGTTGGAATGCCGGATTTAGATCAGATGGATTCTAAAAGAATGAATAAACGATTTATGTATAGACAAAGACTTCGTGAAGATCTCAGAAGACGATTTCGAAATGGATACCTTGGTCAACTAAAAGAATTGTCCAAACTCCAGGAAGAAGCAAAAATTAAGGAAGGTGATATCGTCTTGATTGGTGATAGCAACATGAAAATACTAAATTGGCCTTTAGCAAAAGTAGCGAAACTTTTTCCTGGTAAAGACAATAAAGTTCGAGTTGTTGAATTGAAAACCAAGAATGGGTATTTCATAAGACCTATACAGCGCTTATATTCATTAGAAATTAGACAAGATGAAAGGTGTGCCTTGCAGAGTAGGACTCCACTATCTGACTCCTTCCGCAACAAGTGCCCCGCCACTGATGATTCCACATCAGATCCAGTGACTGTCATCGAATCCAGTGATTGTCCTCAATCTATTGACTGTCAACCATATGACAGGTGTGATAATAGTGATACTTATCAGACATCCCGTTGTGGAAGTATCCTGCGATCTCCTAAGCGATTGGACTTATGATTTTGAGTTTCATTATTCTCTTGAAACTCAAAGGTGGGAGAATGTCGAACTAGAACTTTTGATTTGTATGTCACGTGAACACTTTTCCTCTCTTAACTGTAACCAACCGTACTTCGGTTTAAGAACTTTACTTCCTTGTTAGTAGTTAGCCGCGCGAAGATGCGGTTTCTCTGTCTGTATGTCCAGTAAATTTTTGTATCATCTCGTCATTAATATGCTTAATAAAAGTATTTTAAAAAGAATATTGTAATTAATTGACGGCATCCCGCCCCTTTGGATATCTCACTCTTAATAATCCTGGGAACTGGAAGGGTAAGAGAAATTTTGTATGAACCTTTCTAGTTTTATTTTGGAGGATTGTTCTGGTGAGGTAAAAGCATACTTTAAAAAAAGTTTATTCTCTGTGTCAAATTTAGTAAAACTACAATGCCTTAAAAACAAGCAATTTATTTATTGCCATAATATTTAATCTGTAATAATTCTATTATTATTATCACCCTGTAGAAAAATTTAAAATTTTGTAAATTCCAAACATCTATTGTATTAGGTTGTTCAATATGAAATGAAATTTTTGTATTAGTTGGCATCCTATAAAATATGTATCTACCAGTATTAAGTTAAATAAGAGTCTTATATATCATTTTATTACTTATTCTGTGCTCTATATAATGATACATTTTGTTCGTAGAAAGTCGTTTGTTTCGTCGTGTATAGATGTCGAAATTTTTAGAAAATCTTAAACTAATAGAAACCTGAATCCCAAAAATAAGGAACATTTTTCTCTAAGAATATAAACGTGGACATTCTGCTATCCAAGCAACGTGAAACATTAATGGTATATTTGGGAATGATAGAGATAATATTTCTACAGTGAGACTATGATTTGAAAAATTTAAATCGGGAGATATGAGCTTAGAAAATGAACTTCCTGAAATATCTAAAAGTGTTCTTTGTAATGATGTTCTGAAGACAAATATTAAAGCTAACCCTATAATAACCTGTTAGAGAATTGTTGTTGATCTCGAAGTAGACATAGCAACAGATTCGAGACTTCTTTGAAAGGTGAAAAACTTGACAAATGGGTTCCAAATAAGTTGACAGAAAATGCAACACTTATAGATTTGCACATCATAGATTATTCGACAAAGAAATTGTTTCATTTAGAATCTTATCATTACTTGTGATAAAAGTGGAAATTGTATGATAATCGTAAATGCTCAGCAAAGTGGCTGGATTCAGATGAAAAGTATAAATATGCAGCCAGATCAAGCTTACATCCAAAGACAATGTTGGCATTTTTTGTAGAATCAAAAGTATTTTGTATCCATCTGAGCTTCCTAGATATATGACAAACAATTAATGCACAGTTCTTTTTTAATATTATTGTCAACAAATTGCTATTTTACATCAAAAATTGTCATCAGAACCAGCATTAGTGAATCGAAAAGACGTTATTCTTCTCCTTGATAACGCAAAAATTCACGTTCCACAAATCGCACTCCAAAAAAAAAATGAACGAGTTGAAATTTGAATTTCTGCCTCATCCATCATATTTACCTGACTTGCCTCCTATTAACTTTCAATTCTTAAAACATTACGAATCGTCTTTAATGAATAAATGTTTTATCAATAACGAAGCTGTCAAAACAGCTTTTACTGAATTTATTGACTCAAGAAAACTGACATAAAAATGGTTTGTAATTAATGGCAGAAGTGCATTGATGTAGATAGAGCATATTTTGATTAAATATGTTCACTTTTTAAAAATTCATGGCAACTGGCGTACCGATTACAGAGTACCAATGGGGATAGACCCCTTAACCTCCTCATCTTAATTCATATATAAATTTACAATTTTAATTGGCTTCTTAAATGTTAGTATTAGATAAAAGATGAAGTTTCAAAAAATTAAATAAATGATACTTTAAAAAATAAAAAAATACTAAAAATAAATAGAAGTAAGATACAAAATAAAAAATAAAGTTAAAAGAATTTAAGTTTAAATTCGGTACATTTAGGGACCAGTTGTCGATGCCATAAAATTATTGCATGTGGAACATCCCAATAGTTTATGCGAGATATACTCTCAACTTTCCTTTTTATAGATATATTAAAATTAGCAAAATTTTTTATTAAATACTATTTTAAAAGCTCGCTTTTAAAAAAAAATATAAAATGCTATGAGCGAAAAAAATATTATAAAAATGCTTTATTATAGTTTAATAACAAATTTTGTTTATATCTTGTAATTGATTTATAAATCTGTCTCGGTCTGAAAGAAAAACAGAATTCAAATCAATACTGCTTTCAACAGTTTTTATGTTAGTATATATATAGAGAGAGAGAGAGAGAGAATAGTAAAATATGTTTACGGATGTAAGTGCACTATTTATTTTTATAGATATAAATGAATATATTTACTTAGAGTATTCCATTGTAACTTAAGAACTATATCACTTAGTGTTTTAATTTTTTTCTCTTAAGTTATTTAACCTTGTATCCAGCAAAAAATTTACGAACCCATTATTAGTTCTTTTTTAATTGAACCCAAACCGTTTTCTGCCAGCTGGTGTCTTGAAGCATATATTTTTTTTCAATTTAAAGTAAAAGAAAAAAGAGAAAGTTTTAAAAATTAAATTAAAATTAATTGTTTAAATTAAAATTGTTTCAATGTTTGAAAGTTATGCGATTGTTATACTTTTAAATATATTTTTGTTTTCTTCAAATACTCTATTTTATAGGCTTATTTATGTTTAAAATTTTTTTATTTATAAATATTTATTCACAATAATTTTTCTTTACAGTTTGTCAAATCACAATTCTTAATCATTCTCAGTGTTTTACATCTGCTATTCAGATTTCCTCTTGATTCATTTGCAGCTTTCCTTTTATTTTTTAATAAAATTTACCAAAACTAGCCTCGAAAAATTCCCATGAATTATTTTTCATCAAAGTTTGTTAAAAATAGAATTTAATAAGAAATACGAAAATATAAATTTAAGATGATGGATATATTCATGAATACTTTAATTCCATGAATGAATTATAAAAAATTTTGATTTTCTGTAGCTGTGTCTTGCATGGTTAAAGGAATAACAATTTAGATTTTATACCTAGCATTCAGCCTTTTATATTTCAGTGGGCCACTTTAATTTTGATGTCTTTAAAAAATTGTGGCACAATAACATCATTTGCAACTGCATTTAAATATATTTTAAATATACAAAGTATTATTAATCTATTATGAGTATCCACTTCAGCTAATGAGTTTAATAGTGGATTATGATTATTATACTAAGTATTTCAATTCCATTTAATGAAAAACAAATTCGGTGTCGGGTATGAAATAAATGAAAATGGACATGATAAATCTATGAACTAGCAGCGCGGATTTTATCTTCACAAGTAGAGAAATTTAAATATGGGCATCCATCATTATTTGGTTAAATGATCATATGCTCTTCCACCCAAAATTTGTTTCAGTTGAAAATTAGTTGTGGATGGCATGTATGATATTATTTATGAATTTTAGAATTTAACTTAAATATAAGGAAATTTTTTTTTTTATTCTTACAAGACGTTCGTTATTTTTTGGTTATCGGCGCGCTATAAGAATTTTATCGTCAGTAATTCACAAATGTTTTGTTTTTAAACTACTAAGTTAAATAATGAGGTGGAGAGCCTGCAATCCATCTACTCAATAATATGTGATGGAAGTAGGAAAGAAAAGTCAAGATGAACAGATTATAGTAATCGTATGAATTGGGGGGGGGATGGTGATGAAAATATAACATGAAATTTGTGATCAGTATAGAGTGCAGAACGATGGCAAAAAGCAGAAATATATAATTCAAACAAAAGGGAGTGTAAATAAAAGAATAAAATCAACTGCAATGATCGAAGAACTCGAGAGAGTAAATGCCAGTAGGCAAAAATCGTAGCAGACAAAAAAAAGCAAATTAGAGTGGAGCGAAATAAATTATAAAGATCAAAAGGCTCGTTTAGGACCAAGGTCAAAGGGGAGAAAATGTATGTTGAAGTTCGATATTACTGTCAGTTAATTTAGGTAATAAATCTTACAGAACGGAAAAGAGTAGGCGTTGAAGTAAAATATCTGAAAAGCTATAGGTGAAAAATAAGCCCTTGGATTAAAAATTGAAATGAATGAGAATTAATATTGGAAGAAAGACGGGAAGTTATTGAACACAAGTTGAATAAAATAAGTAACCAGGAAAGTATTGTGGTTTGAGATTCCATTTATAAGTAGAGTAAGGATACTTGCATTTTCCATTGAATTGTGTAAAAATAGTTTGTGCCTTGATAAGAGGGTTTTCGTGGGTAGCAATATATTGAAAAAATTTCTAGAAAGTTTTGTAATATAATTGTCAATAGAATCAATATGTAAATCTTGATGGATTATAGAGTTGCCGACAAACCAGGGTGCACCTTTGTTTTGAATAATTTGTACAGGTTTTTTTTTTTTTTTTAAGATTTTGCAGCTAGACCCCAGATTGGAGCAGCGTAAGTAAGGATCGGCCCAAGAACTTGTTTGTAGAGAAGAATTTTCTTTGACAAAGCCAGATTGTAATTGACAGCAGAAGTAATAGCATAGTGAAATTTATCAATTATTTTGTCAATATCTTGAATATTGGAAACAGTTGGATTCCCAGGAATGCTTTGAGAGAGAATTTTAGTGAAAATACTCCAATTGGTAGTTGTAAATGTACAATTGAGAAAGGGCGTGAATGAATTATGAGAGACTTCAACTAGTACAGGATTATGACCACTGAAAGATCGCAGATAGAAGAAGCAGGCCCGGCGTTTTAAGTTTTTAAGAAGTGCGATATAACGAGCACTATTGCAGGGGTTGTGAAGGCAAAAATAATTGGGTCACTAGTAGCAATAACATTGAATGCATTGAATCCAGTCGAAGAGAATAGAACCAGTGATGTTGCCGCGCCCATGTATGTTTGTAATTGAAGTCTCCAAGAAGTACTTGTTGATTGGAGATGGCTATTTTATCCAGTTCCTGACCGAGGAATCTACCAATTGAGGGCGATAAATGCTAGCAACAGTAATTTTTAGGTTATTCTTGAGATTAATAACGATAGCAGAGTTTTCAAAAGTGGTTGTAGGGAAATGAATTTGATGATTATTAATATTTTTATAAATGCAGGTAGCTGTGCTTCCTCCTCTGTAAGTAAGACGACCGGAGCGATATACGATATAATTTGGAATTTTGAAAGACTCTCCTGGCCGAAGATGTGTTCCTTGGAGAACAATTACATGAGGTTTATTTTCAGATATAAACTTTCGGGTCCGATGCTGCCCCGTCCATTATGAAGAGCAACCAGAGAAAGAAGATTTCTGCAATAGTGCTATTAAGGACCTATACGGTCAGAATCACTTCTTTAAACGAACTCCACTCTTAGCGAGATGCTCAGAAAGTGACCCATCGCTTGAATCAACAGCAATCCCAGACCCAAAGGACTAGTAAATGCCAGCCGATTGCTACATTTAGAAACAAGATGTATCCCTCGTCCACCAGAAGCGGAGGCCAAAGATATTTGTTGTCCCTACTAGAGTCGCAATTCCGGCTACACTCAATCCTGTGATCCTCTTTCCCTGGGACACTTGTCGCTACTCACGTCAGACACATGGGCCAGAGAACTGACACTGTTAGTGAGTTCATACACAGGACAACTAAAAATAATGATAGTAGACTTTGTTTGTTAAATCAAAACTTATTCGTAGAACAAAAACTAACAAAAATTAAATAGCAAAATTAAAGTGAGAATCAGTATTAAAAATGAGATATCGATATTAAAAAGCTAGAGAAGCAATGACAAAAAAAATTGGCGAACTCGATATAATTATGAGTCCTAACAATCTGGTAAGAAAAATAAGGTATGTGGTCTTAACGATGAAAAGAGGACAAAAGAAAGAAGGTTAAGATCACTAGTTCGCTCAGATTCGTGGCACCCGTACTCATCGAAAGAAAATTTGCCGATGAAGATTGAAAAATTTCAAAGCTGTAAAAACGTGAAATTTGAAGGGAAACAGAACAAAATAATTCACTAAAACTTGCGCCATAATATTCGAAATCAATCAAATATAATATCACCCCTCAGAGTAGTAAAACTAAATCTCTGTTATTTCAACTTTCGTAGCTTCTTACCCTTCTTTTCCTTTCATACTATCGTACAGTAATTTATTTAATTATTTATTCTGTATATTTACTAAAATTTGAATGCAAAAAAAAAAAAAGAAAATAATGTATATAACATTTTTAAAATTAAAACATTTGTGATGAATCATGAAGATTTTAAAGTACGTTGGCACGTTAAAGTTACGTTAAACTTTTGCACCTTAAAAACGAAATACTTCACAATCCGTTCGACTAAATAAGACTTATTCTGTCGAATTCAACTACGTTTAAAAAGTTAAGAATGTAATGCGAATGATGATAGTGATCTCTTTATTTCATTTTACTTTCAGTATTTTCTTTTCTTTTTAGAAGACAAAATTAAAAATAAGTAAAAATAATTCAAACAGTTGTAAGTTAATTTAATTTAACAAGCATATTTTTTTTCCTCTCCTTATACTTTTAATCTATTTAAAACTATTTCTAAAATATTGTTTCCCTTGTGTTTTACCATTAAATGTTATTTATGTCCATTAAAAAAATCTATACGTAAGCACTGAAATTGTATTGTATGATAGAAAAATAAATTCGAACAGTGGAAAAAAAAACTTTTTATATTGCTTTAATGGAGTATATAGGAGTAAATCTTTTTTACCTAAATTATTTTTTTTTAATATTTACTAGATATTTTTAAATTTTTTTAAAAAAATATTTTGGACATTATACTTGTCCGTATTTAAGTGCTTTGTTATAATGTAATTTTATAAAATACTGATATTATTTATTAACTTTTCAATGTTATGCTATTGGTGATTATTTATTATTTATGTTATCCTATTGATGATCATTTATGTTATGCTATTGATGATTATTTATTATCTGTGTTATGCTATTGATAATTATTTATTATTTATGTTATGCTATTGATGATTATTTATTATCTGTGTTATGCTATTGATAATTATTTATTATTTATGTTATGCTATTGATGAATATTTGTTACTTTATGAAGTGTCAGTAGTCGGTTGTTCCGAAGTCAGGAGTCTGTATAAAAAACTGAGCCAGAAGTCGGAAATATCTTGGTTGACTCCCAGGCCTGATTGGAAAAATTAGCATGACTCTGGTGAAGTGTGACATACAAAATTGGGAAGCAAATAACATTTCCTTTCTTTCATTCAGTTTCAACTAAAAGCGTCATTGATAATGTCCATTATTTTTCAAAGATTTTTTAATATCATTTTAAAAAAGTTAACTTTCTTGGGCAAATATTGCAGCAGTTTTAATATTTTATTTACTATTTAGCATGCATTTCAACAATGTTTGCCCAGGTCTAAAATGTCTGCAATGATTATGTGAGTTGAATTATTTTCATGTTTGTCATGTTGAAATTTCTATGATAAATATTTTTTAAAGTGAATTTTAATTTTTTAATTAATTTATTAAAACTTTTTACAAGTTTATTTAAATACGCTCTAGGCAATTTAGTAATATTCCAAAATAATTAAATAATTTAAATAATTATTCCAAATTAAACAATTATTAGAAGGTTATCCATCTTTAAAAAAATTCTAGATTTAATTGAAGTTCCCTGATATTGAAGATCTTATTTAAACAATTCAGATTTAATATATTTTATATATAGTTGTTTTTGAACCATGAAACCTTAGATATACATTAGATAAAAAAATTTTATAGTTATTTTAGAGAATTTTGCAATACAATAAAATTCTTACAGTTTTTTTAGATTGTGTTGAAAAGTAAAAATTTTTGTGCTTTTAAATTTATTTATTTAACATTATTTTAATTTTTAGTAAAAACCTCTTAAGGCCGGGCTTAAATTAATTTTAGAAATTGTTGATCTTTTATTAAATGTAATATTGTTTTTTTTTTATATAAAATTAACATTTCAAAACTTTTTCATAAATATTTAGAAGAAAATTTTAAAAGTTGGAAAAAAATGTACTTTTCTGTTATCTCTTTCCTTCAATGTTCTAGAATCTTTTCGAAAATAGTGTCTTTTTATTTTTACATTTCCATATTGTTTATAGCAAAATACTGACATGATAATTTTAGCACAGTCTTTAAAAATTTATTTAACAAATATTTTAACAATTTTACATTTTTTCCTAAGTATGTACTAGGAAAAGAGCTATTATGGGCTTGTATATTAATTTAAATCCATTCCACATATGTTCTTATCCGCCAGTTAAGGCTTTGGCTATTTCAATAGATTCTGGTATGGGCAGAATATTCGGAATTTCCTCTTCTTCTGGAATTTGATTTTTCTGTACCACAGTTGTTAGGTTGAAACTACCATCGCCACTGCAACTCCAATGAAACCAGTAGGGTTTTCTTTTCAAGAACTGAGCAATACGATAAAATGAAAGCCGCCACTATGCCCAGTATAATTCTAAGAATTAGTTTAGCGAGGATTGCATCGAATCCTGCAAAAACGTTAAAATTCAAAATTTGAAAATAGAACTCTCCATATATAAATATTCCGGCAAACTTTCAAAACATTGAAATATTCGCTTATATTCAAGTATTAAATTTTGATTAAAAAATGAATTTTTTATTAAATTATTTATTAGTAATCTGTTTTTTGAAGCTTTTGAAATTATCATTGTCATCACACATACATTAAATAAAACAAAAGTTATATCAAGTTATAGATTGTCTTGAGGGAATATTAGGAATAATAGACATATATATGTGTGTGTGTGTGTGTACTACTCTGAAAATGTGATTAATCGGTGATTGTTCATAATCACCGAATTATTCCAACTGTGATAACATAATCACGGATTTATCACATTAACCATTACTTATATATATATATATATATTATATATGGTATATATTGATATATAATCAATATATATTTATATCTAGATATATATATATATATATATATATATTGATACAATTTCTTTGCCCCTTTAAAAGAAACTTCAACATTTTTGGGTAAAATTTTTATTGTTTATCTTGCATAAAACGAATAGCAAAATATCTAAAATAATTTATTTAGCTAAAATATTGTTGAATTACCCAATTTTTTAGAAATTAGCTTTTGAAATTTAACTAAACTGTCGTATCAGCACATAATGCAGATATGTAATCATAATGTTATATTATTATAAAAGAGCATTAGCCTTTCTCTTATTAAAAAATCAATATTTACTGGAAATTACTAGATATTATGAATATGTAACTTTTCATTTTATTATTTTTATTTATAGTTTTTAAGCAAAAGTATAAGAAAATAACTTTTTTTTTTTTCAAAATTTTCCTTCACATGCAGGAAAGTATCATAAAACAAAAAGTATGAAACAAATGTATATTTCAAAACAAATGTATATGAAAGATATTTACATAGTTTATTATACCAAAAAATAAGCAAATTAAAATTAATTATGTCTTTACATTTTTTTAATAAAATTCAATTTGTTAAACTATTAACATCAAGACACTTACCATTAATGCTTTCTTCCATTCTCTAACGGGAAACGTAGGAAACTTTTATTCTATGTTAGCCATTAAAAATGACAATGTTTCAATAACATATCAAGAAATTTTATTATTATTGTTGTTGTACTTACTCGTCTGATTTCAAATTTGTGAGTATTACAGAGATTTAGCAATTTTATTTGCTTACGAAATTTTATGTTTAATAATTTGTCAAAATTACACAATAAGTACTTTCATGTGATATTGTAACTCCAAGAAAGACATGTTATAATAAAGAATGGCGGTCGGGCAAAGCAGTATGAATCGATGGTTTTCGTCATTGAACAAATTTGAGATCAATGTTTTTGAAAACATTAATCAACACCGATTGGCAAATTTACGACATCTCGATATATCTTTCTTTTTCTCTTTCTTAATGGGTATGCATTACTGGTCTTCCAAACCGGAAAGGAATATTGTGAAAATGAGATATCCTTTCTTGTAGCCCTACTGTTCTTATACTTTTAAATTCAGACAACTGCACATAATGCTGGCTCATTTTCCGGCATGCCATCTGTACACCTTTTTAAAATTTTCTCGATACATGTTTGAAAATGATTTGACTCCTTCATTTATACCTTGTCTTCTGCTTTTCCCATGAAATTGCATGACCATAAAATTGGGCTGTTTTTAATCGTTTGCTCTCATCCTTCGAAGAATTCTTTTGAAATTTCAATTTATTTATTTATTATTATTATTTTTTTTTTTGAAGAAATGAAGCCCAATAAAATTTATGTTCGTATTCTATTTCACTAATAATAACCCATTTTGATAAGTTGATGTTTTTGTCAAGCACCTGGCTCATTACTTTTGAAAGGTGCGTGTTCGATAACTCGGTCACAAAAATAAACTCAAGTAAAAAACGTGGACTGTATTAATTAATCTCCTTTATTTAGGCAGCCATCAACCTCGAAGATGGACTGCCACACGCAACTTTTTCTCTTTGGTCGTAGTTGTTCAACTCATTTAGTTTATGCAGCCATCAAGCTCGAAGATGCACTGCCACACAACCTTTCTCTTTGGTCGCTGAGGTTTCAACTCATTTAGTTTATGCAGCCATCAAGCTCGAAGATGCACTGCCACACAACCTTTCTCTTTGGTCGCCGAGTTTCAACTCCTTCTTACACTCTTTTTCTCTCTCCCGTCACCTCACCCCTGCCAGACACCCCCACAGACAGGATGTTTTTCTAGACATAGGGCGTTGACCTCCCTATGCAGGGAACCTGGGTTTCGACGTAACATACCGCCACCCATTGATATGTTTACCAAACATTCAATAATATACAATAAATCATTCTGACATACAAAATTAACAATTCTAAACATATAATAAGTCATTGAAAAAATGAATATATATATGTATACATTGTACTAAATTTAACAAATTACAAACACAATACCATGAATATAAATAAAAAGTACTCTAAAGGAAATACTCTGGCATATGCAAAACACACACTTTTGATACTGGTCTCTTAAAATATATTCCACTCTGGGTTTTTATTAAGTACTCTGATTTTATTATCAACACCATAATAAATATCAATTATTCTGCCTAGAGACCATTTGTAAGTAGGTAAATTATCATCAACCAATAGCACTAAATCACCAATGTTTACATTGTCTTTTTCAAAAGACCCATTTATTTCTTTGTTGCAATTCACTTAAATAGCTACGGTGCCATTTTTCCACACTAATTGAACTATTTTAGTTACCCTTTGCCACTCATTAAGATTATTATCTTTTAAATCAATTAAATTAGGCTCTAAAATAGCGTTCATTGATCGATTAATCAAAAATTGGGCTGGAGTTAAAACTTCGAAGTTATCACTATCAGTAGAAATTGGACTCAATGGTCTAGAATTCAAAATTGCTTTAGTTTGTATACATATAGTTAAAACTCTTCATAATTTAAACTAGCACCTTTAACTACTCTTCTAAAATGAAACTTTTGAATTTCTCTGTTCGCACCTACAAAAATTCTTTGCACTATCAAAGTATAATTTAGCACATTTGCCTCTACGTGCAATAAATCTTTTTAAAGCAGCTATAAGGATTCGGATGATAAATCAGAAACAATCTCAATATGCACTGCTTAAATACAAAACAAACACATAAACATACATACATTTTACACACAATACTCTTTCTTTGTTTACCAATTTTAACCAAAAATGGTCCACAGAAATCTACTCCTGAAACATTAAATGGATAATTCAAGGTAACTCTATCCCTTGGTTAACTCCCATTAATTGTGTTGACACAATAGGTTTTACTTCTAACAAATAACACATTTTTGCACTATTTTTCTGCAAATAGATTTTCCACCTATAGAGCAGAATTTCTCACGTACATGACACAAAAGAGCAGGTAATCCTATATGAAAATATTTTATATTGTAATAAGAAATTAACATCTCAGTAAACGCATGATATTCAGGCAAAATTATACGGTGTATTTTATTACAACTACATTCCGCATTACTCAAACGTCCACCTACTCTTAAGATTCCATCTAAATCTAAAAGGTGATTTAAAGATTTTAATTTACTCTTCGACATAAGTTTTTTATCTTTCAATAGACTTTTGAAAACTTTTCTTGTTGAATAGATTTTACTAGAAATATCTCAGCAATATTAATTTCTATCATGCATGAATAACTAAACAATAATAATATATATAAATTATCAATATAAATAAATTATCAATTGAATAATTTAATTTAAATGACAAACACTTGGTATTTTTAATAAATCTAAATATGTAACTTAAATACTTAAACTTTTATGTAATTATTACTTAAACTCAATAAATAGTTCATGAAATTTCAGTCACTTGTTTCATAAACAATTTGTTCTCACCAACACTCAGTTCAGAAAAGTTCTCGTCCTGTTTATCAAGGATCTGGATCGGTTGATCAGGATACTTTTCTCCAGCCAGGAACTCTGGTCTCACCTAATGTGGTATCACAGGAAATCAGAAGACAATCGATGAATTGTAGCAACTCTGATGAGCACGAAAGTCTTTTAATCACTTGATTTCGAATCACTGCAATAAACTACTTAGATGTCTTAAGCTTCAAGGCACATTCACAAAAGTAGTTGATGAATTCTCAAAATTAAACGTTGAAGACCATTGAAGCATATTAAACACCAACTGTAACAGATGTTATACTCTCACACGAACAGTTGAGGTTCTGCAATAGCATTTGCCGTTGAAGGCATATTCCCTTACCAGCCACCTCTGTTTCTTGGACGGTCCCATAGTTGAACGACTCCCTGTAGACTCCACCACATCCATATGATGGTTTTACCATATCTGCTTCCTCTATCTCCTCCATAACGGAAACCATCTCCTCTGACTCCACGGTATTCTCCTCCTCCACAGTCTCCTCGTTTATCTCCACTGGAATAGCCACCATATTTACTGCTACGGACTTCTCCATCACCACGGACTCCTCGTTTAACTGCATCACCTCGGGATGGGTCCACTCTTATCTCTGATCCATTGATAGTAGCTCCATTCATGGTCTTTGAGGAACAATTAAACACTCGTAATTTCTCAGGCCGGTAAACACCATGATGAGTTGCATGAGTAGCATCTGGTACTTTTTCCTCAATTATTTTCTCGCATGTAGAATTTTCACTATCACCTGTTAATTCCAATTTCTCAAACCCTTCTACTGACCAAATTTTTTCTCAATGGAAAATCAACTTTGGTTAGTCCACAATGTTCTCTATTTACATTTCCTGTGGTGCTGCACCCAGACACCATAAAGCCGAACACAGTATTCTGAAGAATAAGATTTGAATTTTCCATATCACTCTCCTCAACATCATTTTCTTTCACAGAAGTACGTGGTTGATTAGAAATCATAGGCTTTACAGGTAATGCAGGCTTAGAAGGAACTACAGGTTTTACACTGCGAGACTCAATAGATTTAGGTTTCTCTTTACTTGCTTCTAATACAGATGATGTTGTTGAAGGAATATGGGAGGTTCGAGTTTGGTGGCGAGAAGTGTTGCTGTTTGAATCACTTGATTTCTTGATTCGTTCAAATTCTCTTTTTGTACTGACTTAGTTAGAAACACCTTTTCTGGAATACTGTCAGTTTTTGCACTGTTTTGCTGTGCAGAAGTATTTGACGCAAAATAACTTGAATTATAAACATTGGAAAATGGTCGGGGAGTAAGATTACACACGTTTGATGTTGGCTTCACAACTGATAATGAAGTAACATTTTTCTTATTAGAAGTTGAAGAATCTAAACTATTGGGCCACGACTCATCTTCAGTTGAGGAAGACAAAAGAGTCATCACTCACTCTTTTATTATAGCTAATTTGGGAAGTTTTAGCTGAATCCCTTTTCCATTTCTCAAGTTCCAACTCTTTTTCAAGTTTGGCCAACTGAATGTTCTCTATCTCTAATTTTATTTCACGTACTCGTTTGTCCCACTCGAATTTTTCTTTCTCTAATTCTAATTTTATTTCACTTTCTCGTTTGTTTCTCTCGAATTTTTCTTTCTCTAATTCTAATTTTATTTCACTTTCTCGTTTCTTTTCCCTCTTTTCTTCCAAAATATCATCTACAAGATTGCACACTATCTCAACCCTGCTTCTATAGACATGACTGGATTTTGATCAAGTCAATCAATTCTATTTTCTGGCGTTCTCTGGAATAGTTAAGCCTATCTCTTCCGCAACCTCAATTAGCTCCTCCTTCTCAAGATTTAACTCAAGCGTCATTGTTTATTCACCTTAATTAACCTGAATTAACACAACAACCAAAGGCAACTAACACATAGAAGCTAAACTAAACAATCAACAATGCTAATTAGGCAATATCCACAATCAAGGACACTATGCTTCAATACTATATACTAAATTAAGCTAAATGTCCAACACATTAGAATTATTAAACTTCAACCTACCGAACTCATGGTAGAATACAGCCAACGATTCGTGGAAATCAATGGATCACTCTATCTCAATGCTCAACTAATCCGTCTCCGGGAGACTGGACCAAAATGTTCGATAGCTCGGTCACAAAATAAACTCAAGTAAAAAACGTGGACTGTATTAATTAATCTCTTTTATTTAGGCAGCCATCAAGCTCGAAGATGGACTGCCACACGCAACCTTTCTCGTTGGTTACAGAAGTTCAACTCTTTTTACTTATGCAGCCATCAAGCTCGAAGATGCACTGCCACACGACCTTTCTCTTTGGTCGTAGTTGTTCAACTCATTTAGTTTATGCAGCCATCAAGCTCGAAGATGCACTGCCACACAACCTTTCTCTTTGGTCGCCGAGTTTCAACTCCTTCTTACACTCTTTTTCTCTCTCCCGTCACCTCACCCCCCTGCCAGACACCCCCACAGACAGGATGTTTTTCTGGACATAGGGCGTTGACCTCCCCTATGCAGGGAGATTCTTTAAAAATTGAAATTGAAATTTTCTTTAAAAATTGGAATTTTGATTGTACTAGATGCGATGCTGTTCAGTGATTTTTTTTTACTTAATCAATTATATTTTTTAAAACTTTATCTCAGTATGTAAAAAAAATTATTCATACTCAGTATTAACATCGAGTGTTCTTATTTCATGTATTTTGTTAAATTATTGTATTAATTATTTGTCCAAATTAAATATTTTGTTTAAGTAAGAGAAATAGCAGTCACTTAGAAATGGCGGTAGATGTTATTGTCAATATAAAAGTCAAGCAATGTTTAAATTATTAAAAATTTTAATTGAAGATTATTAAAATATGTTAATTGAAGATTATTAAAAAAATGTTAATTAAAGTTGTTTGAATAAAAGTGTTTTTTTAAGCAATGCCTTTCTAATAGTTAAAAAGCTTTCTATTTTTAAGCTTTTTTTCTCTATTTTCATAGGAAAAGTTAATTATTAAATTTTCATTAAATAATTTATTTAAAATTTTAAAGAACGGGTAATTTTATTTTTAATATTCCCTTTTTTATTTTTTTTTTTTTTTAAATAATTACTTATTTATTTCCCTATAATTCAAATTCGTTCTTCTGAATTGTATTATTTTTAACGGTATTTTAACAAAAATATCACTAAAAATAATACAAAAGGAAACATTTATTTATCAGGGTTTATAGATTAATTTTCATGAGAATTGGCCAAATGTAATGATAATTCCTTAAATATAAAAAATTAGTCATAAATTTAATTATCGGAGAAAAAAATTAATTTACCGTCCTTTTTTGTAACATTTTTAGTTTACCAATAAGCATTAAACAATAATATCAACCTTGATTTCATTGTTTAAATTTGTTCGTTTTTATTTGATTCTTTTTTTCTCTTATTTCTTTTTTCCCAAAGTCACCTTTATTAAATCCTTAATTTTCCTAAAATATTATCTAACTAGAATTACCTTTATATATCAATCCTCATGCGCAGAATGACCAAATATATTCCTTGTACTTTAAATAAATACCTATCCACATACCTTAATATTCCAAGCGAAACACAAGAGTATTACTTTAAGAAGATTAAATTTTTTGATTAATTTTGTATATTTTCAGCTCTTTTGAGTCAACTCAGGAACTTCTTTCTGAATTTCTTTAATAATGCTAAAAAATTACTTCTATGGCCGAAAACACATTTTCAAAAGTAACCTCTATAAAATATTCATTATAGCTGACTAAAATAACAAAATATTGTAATGCATCTATAAATTTAAACAATATTTTGAAAAGCAAAAATTCATTGATAATTTCACTTTAAAAATTAATACTAAATTAAAGTTATTTCATATGCAAAAAATTGTTTTTTAATCATACGATGTTTCAAAAATTGTAATAACATTTTTCAAAAAAACCTATATTTTTTTTTTTTTAATTTTGCACTTGCTCAAAAATTTCTACAAAATATTGAGATTTCAAAAAGTTATAGATAGCCTTTTAGAAAGTATTGACAATTTATAATTTTAGGAAATGATGACAGTTGAAAAAATGTTGTAGTATTTTTAAAAAAGAAAATAAAGCATGCTAAAAATTTTTAAAACTGTTAAAAAAATAGAAAGAAATAAAAGTTGATAATCTAATACATTTTTTACACCAAGCTTTCGAAAAATATAGTTTTCTCGGAAATCCTTTTCTTAAGATTTTATTTATTTATTTATTCAATTTACATTCTTTTATATGACCTTTTTCATATCTTAAAATTTATTACTTGTTTTAGTAAATTTACTTAGAATTTTTTTTTTTTCAGAAATTATTGATATTTTAATAATATACATTATTTCTAGAAAAGGTTAATATTACAATTGCACATTTTTTTATTACAAAATGGACAAACTTTACAAAAATTTATCAAAAAAATTGACATTTCAGCAAATTTCACATCGTAGTTTAGAAAATGAAAGCATTGTAATATATATTACTGAAGTGTCAGAAACATTTACAGTGTCATTTCAGAAACCTTTACAATGTGATTTCAGAAACCTTTACAATGTGATTTCAGAAACCTTTACAATGTGATTTCAGAAACCTTTACAATGTTCTTAAAAAAAATTAAAGCTAATTTTAATTTATTAACTAAATTTAACCAATGGTCATTTTGAGTTTGAATTTCGAACAATGCCTTTCAGCCACGCCCCTCTCCGGTATTCGTACAAAGTCCGGCATTGGCAAAATATCAGCTAAAGGAACCTCTTGAACTGAACTTTGAGTTTTTCCATTTCATAGTTGACATGGTTGCAAATAGTATTGCCACTGCAACCAATATTCCAAAGAAACCGGTAGGATTTGCTCGTAAGAACTCCAACATGTATGGTAGCCCCAGAATAAAGGCTACTATACAAAGCAAACTTCCAAGAACTAGTCTAATGATGGAAGCGAGGATTGCATCAAGTCCCTACAAAGATTAAAATCAGAACTGTAAAAGAGAGCTCTTAATATAAAATATTCTTATGAAATGATTCTAAAACGTCAAGATATTCATTTATATTTAATCATTCAATTCCTTTGTGAATGGACAACGCTTTGTTAGAGCAATTGATAGTGTGAAAAGTTTAGATTTATTGGGAAAATTTAAAATTATCTTTTAGTTGTAAGTAAAGATATAAGAATAGAATTTATGACAGTTTTAATAAAATGCCATATATGGAATAAAATAATTAGATAATATTCTAGAAAATACTTGCATGTATTCAGTTTCAATTTTGAAATTTTAATTTATGTCATTACTTTAAATTCTAATTGTTATTTTTTGCTTGCAGTTTTACTGAAAACTTCTTATTTATTTATTGGTAACAAGATTACCAAAACATTTGATTAATTTAATCATTTTCAATAATATTAATTTATAAAACCGATTTAGGAATTACTTATACCGTCATATCAACTACAATAATTAGAATTTCTTTGCAGATTTTTCATAGATTTTAAACCATACCATTGAAATGTTTAACTTATTTGGTAATTTCAATTTTTTATTACACAGGATTCACGAAAATACTTATTTCCATAAATAAATCGTGCTTGTATTGCTAAAAAATATAAAAACTACCAAGAATTGTCCAAAGGTTTAAGAATGGAACATTTTCTTTTTATACATATGTTTCCATACCTTATTTAAACTCAAAGCATAAAAAAAAAAAAAAAGTTTTTATCCTCTCCCCTCCAAAAAAAAGATCTCTCTCTCTCTCTCTCTCTCTCTCTCTCTATATATATATATATATATATATATGTGTGTGTGTGTGTGTGTGTGTGTGTGTGTGTTTGTAACCTCTGTTTCATCATTAGTGGGGGGAAAAAGCATTTATACTCAGCTGCCTACCTGAGCGAAGATATTGGCAGTTTTTAATAGAAGTTGATTGTCAGAGAAAATAAGAATCATTTAGATATAAAGTTATGACTTCTTTGTAATTTTGATTCAGAAATATTGTCAAATGAAGAAGACGCTTAGACATACATGCTGAATGCCCTATAATTGCTCTGAAAAATTAATTTAAAACAATTTTAATACATTCTGTTTCATCAAATTGAATTCGATCATTCTGAACATCATACAACAATTTCAGCGAAATTAATTAAAATTCAATAGGACAAACTTATTTTGTAAAAATCTTTACATTTAGAAATGTTCAGAAAACAGAAAATAAATATTAAAATTTATTAATATTTCTAATCTACAAAGTAAATCTATTACATAATTTGATGAGAATCTTTTATAGTCGCAAGAAAATTTATACGGTTTGAATTTCATAATTTTCTAACATTAGAGAAATTTAATGCCCTTATTAGTATTCTAAAATTGTAAAGTAAATAAAAATGAATAAATTAACTATTCTTTGAAGTATTTATAAAGGTATGAAAACTTTGGTAGTTATTTTTTTCTTGATGAATTTTAGAACAACGCATTGTCTCTTTATTTTTCTTTAAGAGGGACAGGAAGGATAAGAAAATATTTCGTTAAATAATTGTAACTGATAGTGTAAAGTATTATAAATAAGAATATATGATAATATAAAGTCTTATAAATAAGAATATATGATAGTATAAAGTCTTATAAATAAGAATATATGATAGTATAAAGTCTTATAAATAAGAATATATGATAGTATAAAGTCTTAAAGAAATCTTGTAAATGGAAAAATTGTATTTCCTTTCTAAAATTCAATTACTTTTTAAGTAAAAAAAGAAATCTTGTTTTTAAGTGATTAAAATATAAATAATTCTCAGATGTTTTATTTTTCAAACTTTACAAATGTAACGGACATTATATATATATATATTGGTGTACTGTTAAAAGATAATGTGTCTTTAAGAGAATAATACTTTTAATATGATTGATTCTAGTATTCTTATCAGAATATTCAAATCTAAACTAATAGTCTACAACTGTAATTATCAGTCTGTATTATAAATAATGGCTGTTGGAAGCACATCCGAATAATAATATATATATATATATATATTTTAATAATATATCTATTGATTAAAGTCTAAAAACTAAATTCTGTAGTCCTTGTTTCTACACATATCTCGATCTTTTTTTTTTTCTGAATAATAAAAGTTGTTGTCTACCTGAGTGGGAAAAAAAGCCCCCATTTGGTAATAAACCTCAGAATTTATTTTTGTAATTTAAAAATGTTCTTTAATAGAATTAATGAGCATTACTATAATCAATTCTACAATAAAAAATACATTTATAGAAAAACTTTGAAAAATTTCTAAGTGATAATCTAAGTTGAATCAAACTTGAAGAAATCATTTTAAAAAGCATAACAGAAGTCCATAAACTTCGTGCAAATTATTAGTAATCTCAAAATAATCAAACTTTTATATAAAAACGAAAGTATTAACTAAAATTGAATTTCAGGCATTAAAGGATATGAAAGTTTTATTACTCAGAATCTTTTAAAGATGATTTAATGAATGATTCCCAACCATCTTGGACCAAGACTGAGCAACTAGGCTACTCGTTCATGAAAAAACTTATCTCTGCGTTTGCAACAAATTCGGAAACACTAAAACAAATATTTTTAAGGTGTTTAAATGTTTCGTATATCAAACTAAATCTAGATTATACTCCTTGTTTTAGTCTTTCATCAAAATGTGAATAACCAACAGTAAAAATTGCAATTGTATTTTTGAATAAAATAGACATGGGGGCCGCAAGAAAAGCGAAAGAAATAACTCAGATGTAGAGTAAGCAACTTATTCGTGACACAATCGCTCAGTTTGCAAGGAATTCGGAAGCCTTGAATGGAATATTTTTTAAAGTGTTTCCTTTTTTTTTTTTTTTTTTTTTTTGGTAAACAGGTTCTGTCTAATGTGACACAATGTCCCGTTTGTAGGTAGCCCCAAAGCACAGGCGCCAAAATATCTACTTTGACAGAGAACATGTTAACAGTTGTAAACAAATAAATTAAAAGTTTAAAAAAACTAAAAAATACGCTTTTAGAGGTTAATCAATCTAAAAGTAAAAAATAATTGTTAACATAAGAATAAAAGGACTGACGAGAAAATGAATCTCACTGTTCTAAAAGCGTGGGGTGCTTTGTATGACATTTTTAAACTAACTCTGCATTTCGGAATGAAACTAGTGAAAAATTATAGCGATTGATATCGAGCACCCCACGCTTTTAGAACAGTGACATTCATTTTCTCGTCAATCATTTTTATTCTTATGTTAACAATTATTTTTTACTTTTTAGATTGATTAACTCTAAAAGCGTGTTTTTTTTTTTTTTTTAGTTTTTTAAACTATAATTTATTTTTTATTGGCAACTGGCAACAGGCGTACCGATTACGGAGTACCAACAGGAGAAATACCCCACAACCTCCTTATCTTAATTATTAAATATGTTTGGAATTATAATGGCTGCTTAATTAATGTTAGTAAAAAATTAAAGATAAATGTTTCTAAAAATTCAAATTATGGTACTAAAAAAAAAAAGAAAAATACTATTTATAAAAAAGTAAGATAAAAATAAAAAGAATTTAAAAGTTAAGTTTTAAATTCGGTACAATTATTTTTCATTGGGCAACGGGCGTACCGGTTACGGAGTTCCAAGGTGGCTTTAAGAGCCACAATACCTCCACATCTTAATTTAATTGAAACATTTGCACAAAATGGGGGTTGCTTAAAATTAATGAATAACAATGAAAATGATAATCAAAGGGGTTTAAGTTAAGAAAAACACCTCCTGCTTGCTAACAATTAAAGCAGGAGATCGAAAAAGCTAAGCTATCGGTACAATTAGGAATCCGTTGACGATGCCCAAAAATAAAAGATTAGAGTTTAACAGTGTTAAAGTGAAAAAAATAAAAATAAAGAATTAAAGATTAAACAAAATTGTAAAAGGATGACACAAAATATATACGGAAGGTTGACATACAAGTTGTAAACACAACTTGTTTACATGTCTGGATTCATTGATAGGCACTCCAACAGATGGCGCCATCAGTAATTTGGAAAAATTCCAGACCTAACCGAAGTTAGGAAAACATTTCTTTTTTTAAAATTTTTTTTTATAAACAGAAATTAAAGAGCTTTAAAAAATTACGCGAATAGCGAGCAGCTAAAACTTAGTATTGAAAAGCTAAGAATTTACAGTTAAAAGAAAAGATTTAAACAAAGTTAAGGATTTACAGTAAAATGTAAACAATGCAACAAAGGTTATTGACAATTAAGAAAATAATAATAAAGCTGTTAAGAAAATTAAGTGAAACTATTAAAATAAGCAAACAATTAAAAATAAAAGTAATTAAGAAAAGTGAACCATTAAAAATTTACAATTAAAAATTTAAAATTACAGCTTAAAAGAGTCAGAGAGCCATTTTTGATTTTAGTTGTACATCGTAGCAAATAAAAAGTTAAGATTTAAATGCCAAAATTAGCAGGTCAGATTCGCTTGAAGTGATCGAATGTGACTAGACAACAGCCACAGCAGTAGAATCGGCGGTTGTAGGATAAAATCCACAACGCCTTTTCAATGCCGGGAAAGATTCCCATTGCTGATCATAGATGGCTCTGGGTCTCTTCCTGGAGCTAGCCACACCTGGATGGTATACAGGTATTTGCCTGATCGCTTCGTTTCGGATCTGAGGGCATTTAGAATGAAAAGATTTCGAAATTTTGAAAATATAGTCCATAATGGGTTCTATATTCAGATCTCTGTGGAGTTGCTTCCTTCTAACAAACCACGGGGCGTTAACTATCATAGCTATCTGTTTATTTTGAAACACTTGGAGCTTCTTGAGATTTGCGATTGAGGAGGACGCCCAAATAGGACATCCGTACAAGAGAATTGGTCGAAGGATTGACTTGTAGAGCAAAACCTTGTGTCTGATCGCTAGCCTGCTCTTACGAGAAATTAGGCTTTTTAGCTTCATGCTTGCAGCAGTTGCTTTTGCAACTACTTTGGCAAAATGGGTCTTATAGGATAATTTTGAGTCAAAAATTAACCCCAGGTACTTGTACTCAGTAACCCAGGGGACTGGCTGGCCAAAAAGAGTGACATTTAAAAGTGAACCAACGTTCTTTTTACGTGTAAACAGGAGGCACGCACTTTTAGAAGGATTAACTTTGATCTTCCAGGTGGTCAACCAACTTTCCAAGCGAGAAATATAATTATTAAGCAAAGCAACGACGGAGTTTGATGTCTTGTGCTGTGCAATAATCGCTGTGTCATCTGCGAACATAGCCAGTTTGCAGAATTCTGTCTTAGGTATGTCGTTCACAGAGATTAGAAACAATCTGGGACCGAGCAGTGAGCCCTGTGGAACCCCGCTCCTGATTGGATGATCGCTGGAGATGGTCCCTCCCACTCGCACTCTGAAATTACGCAAAGTGAGATACGAGTGTATAATTTTAATAAACTGGGGCGAAAAATCAAGTCGAATGAGCTTGAGTAGTAAGCCATTATGCCAAATTTTATCAAAGGCTTTGGCTACGTCCAGAAATAATATTCCCGTAGATTTACGATTGATAAAGCCATCATGGATCAGCTCATTAACACGCAAGAGCTGATGAGAAGTACTGAGTTGGGTTCTGAACCCAAATTGCTCAGGTAAAAGTAAATTACGATCTGTGCAGTGCTGATCCAGGCGTTTAAGAATCGAATATTCGAATATTTTACTCACTCCACTGAGTAGTGAGATTGGACGGTAATTTTGGGGGTAGGCCCTAATACTATTAGGTTTTGGAATAGGAATGACTACGGCAGTTTTCCAGCTCTGTGGGAAGTAGCACTTATCAATTAGAAAATTAATTAGATAAGTGATCAGTAGCACATATGTATATGGTAAAGATTTTAACATTCGATTACTAATGCGATCAATCCCAGGAGACTTATTAGGTTTAATCTTCCTAATGAATTCACAGACTTCCGCTGGGCTGACCTGACTGATTTCATTTACGTGTGGTTGTTGGAGGAAGTCTGCTACTTCGGTGTTAGTGCGTCGAAAGAAAATAGGATCTTCGACATCGTGATTCGTTTCAAATTGATCTTGTAGGCTATCAGCTAAAAGCTCGGCTTTCTCCTCTGGTGCATAAGCAGAAGATCCATTGGAGCGTATTAGTGGTGGGATGTTGCTGAAAGGTTTTCGCAACAGAGACGTTCGTCTAAATAGTGTTGTCTGAGGCGTCATGGCCTGAATGGTGTGTTCCCATCGTTGCTGTGAGAATTCCTTAGTTTTAAGTCTAACAACAGCTACCTGTCTGAAATAATCGGCTCTGGCGTTTGGATCTCTAGATTCTTGCCAGAACCGACGTAGTGCATTTCTATATTTAATTTCATTTTTAAGCTCGCTTGGAAACCTAACAGGTGGAGGCTTAAATTTAGGTTTAGAAGATTCTCTCAGAGCTCCTTGAAGGGTGAGCTCCAATTCCTGAATGAGTCGCTCCGCGTCAGCGGGTTCTCTTAAAAGTAAAAGGGGGAGTGGCTTAGAGCTTAGCGTATAACTGAAATCCTCCCAATTGGTCAAAGCTGATCTGGACCTTTCAGGGATTCTATGCTGGTTTCAAAGGTAAACAAAACAGGTAGGTGATCTGAATCTAGATCATTTAACACCTCTACATTACAATTAAATGGAATAAATTTAAAAATGCCATAATCTAGGACATTCCCCCACGCGGTTGTTAGCAATATTAAATCTAGTATCTAGTAGGTCGGGGGGGCTACGACTTTCAATCCTCTTTGAAATTTCAGGTAATTGTTCAATTTGAATCCATTTCGGTTAGAACGGCCGAAATTCCAACTAGAGTGGAAAGCGTTTAAGTCGCCGGCTAGAATCACATTGGGTCCAGATTTCAAAATAGTATCGATGTCCTCCACCGGCTATCCACCTGGGTTTGTAGGTGCGACGTAAGTCGAAGCGATGATAATGGGTGGAAAATCATTAAGATGAATTTGAATCATGGCTACCTCGGCGCAATTAAGGCGCGGAGCAGGTAGTTCATGGTGCCTGATACTACTTTTAACATAGATGCAGGTGCCTCCGCTTACATTGGAATTTAGGTTGATTCTATCAAAACGATAGAATCGATAATTTGCGATCAGTGGGGTCTCTCCAGGTCTTAATTTAGTTTCCTGGACCAAAAATACATCAAGGTTATGCTCTAAACAGAATTCTCTTACCTCATTGATTTTAGAACGCAAACCATTTGCGTTCCAGGTGGCAATCCTGAGAAGTTCCAAGCGGGTGTTGAACATTAATTAGCGCTGCTCGTCGACGCGATCTGCCAATAGGTGTGAAAGATTAGGTAGGCTCCAACGTGGACCTCTGTTTCGTGTTTTAGCTGAGGCAAACACTACCTGAAAGCCTCCGATAATATTAGTCCATCCATACCCTGTTGGGTATACCTCATCAGTTACCCGATGAGATCGGCACAGTCCGGGGCAGGTGGGGCTGCGGCAGTGGGAGAGGTCTGCGGTGGCGCGTACGAGACACGTGCTGCGGGAGCGGCTGGTATGTACGTAGCTGGAGGCACTGGCATCCTGGGTGGTCTTTGCGGTTGAGGTGGTTTCGCAGCTGGCGCGTGCCGTTGATGACCCGCCGTGATGTTGGCAAAGGAGAAATCGTTCGATACAGGCCTGGGTGCTGGTGCAGGTTGATGGGGCTTTTTCTTCTGGGTTTTAGCGGGCTTTTTGTTCTTGTTCTTGGAGCCCGGACATCTAGGGGCAGCCTCGCCAGTTAGCGGCGTGGTCCCCTCCACAGTTAACGCAGGTGGCTGCTTGGTCCGAGGGTCGGGTACAGTGCTCTGCATTATGGGTGCCGGCACATCGTACACACCTGGTAGGTAGACGACACACCTCTGAGGAGTGGAAATACCCCCTGGCAATTCCAGCATTGGCTGGGGCCGGGGCGTCCACGGTATGCCTCTACGCACACCTGTGCGTCTAGGATTTTAGTAACGTTGTAGATGCCGTCTGCTCTTGAAGTCTTTTTTACTTGAGCGTAAAAAAGAGGCATCGGCTCTTTGGTGCGATATTTCGACAGTCTGGAGATTTTGTTCAGTTCAAAACCCTCCTCGGCGAGTTCACTGATGATATTCTGAATGTTGGTGTTGGCAGGTAGGCCACGAATGACAACTTTCAGTGGACGTTCCTCACGGAGGGAGTAACTCTTGCAGTCGAGTCCCCTGTCGTCCATGAATTTCGTCAATTTCCTAAAGTCATTATCACTGTTTGTTTGTAGTTTCATAAACCGCCCTGTGTATCTACACTCCAGGAGGGGTACTTCGATCTTGAGTACATTTAGTATCTGGTCCCAGTCCTGTTTGGGTTGGAAGAAGATTGGTGGTGGCTTAGTTACTACGATGGCGTCATCATTCAGCTCCGGGATGGGCGCAATTCGACATGATCGCACTCCTATGCCTTTGAGATCCGCCTCTTTTTTAGCCACCGAAATTTTCGGCCAATAGGAAGAGCGCAATTCGATCGCGGATATTACTGAATTTCTACCCGCGGTGAAAGACAGCTGGGCAACGGGCGTACCGGTTACAGAGTTCCTTGGTGGTTTAAGAATCACAAAACTTCCACATCTTAAATTAATTAAAACATTAGCATAAATTGTAGTTTCTTAAATTAATAAATAGAAATAATTAAAAATAAATAAATGAATTTAAAATTTAGGAAAAACATCTGCTTGAGAACAATTAAAGCAGGAGATCGAAAAGCTAAAGCTATCGGTACAATTAAGAGTCCGTTGACGATGCCCAAAAATAAAAAGGTTAAAGTTAAAATGAGAATTTTAAGATAAAAGTAAAATAAAACAAAAAGGAATTAAGATTAAACAAAATAATTATACAAAAATAGGTAGGTTTTGATCAGTTGACTGATTCGTCAGTAGATGGCGCCATCAGTCCCAAAATCGAGCCCAAAGTGTCAGTTACATACATACATACAGGTGAAGCTAATAAAAGCTTATTAAAAAGGCGCTCAAAATCAATACATCTCACACCTACGCCATCGCCTGCAAGCTGGCGCAAGGAAGCATCTGTAACAAAGAATAGATGAAAAATTGCAGCTGCTAAGTTCTAACAACCGCAAAAAGCGACTCTCTGTCGTTGGATGGAACACCAATCGTTTGAATGCTATGCAGTAGAATGAGTGAATCCCTTCTTAGCACTCCTTTTTCTTGTTCAAAAGTTGGAGACAAACATTTCATTAGTAAAGTAAATATTAAGAAATCCTACCGAGAATTTTGTTCCTATTTGAAACCAAATATACATAATCAAATTTGTACTTCAGAAAACTATTTATTTTCATTCCTGTTCTTTTCATTGATAAATAAAAGCTATGAAGAAATATTTATTTTTGTATACTACTACCTGAAATGTGTAGATTGAGGATTGAAATGTGCAGATTGATTTCATTCGAATGACTTTTAGACCAGAAGTCTCCAAACTACGGCCCGCGGGCCAAATCCGGCCCACCAGTGTCATCCATCCAGGCCATGACAACGAATAGCTTATTGTTGCTGTAATAAGTTGGATAAAAAAAACACAGAATGATAATAACTCGTTTTTATTTACTTGCTACGTAAAAAGCTTAATGACAAGCATAATACGCAGAAAATTTACCTTAAGCATAACAACTAACAAATAATTGACATGAATCGCACTAACATTATAAACTAGTGAACATCCCGCGGTTACCCTCGGTAGTTATGGTGGGATTAAGAGTATCGCATATGTATGTATATCGATGTTTGGAATGTATATATCCTGAATCAAACATATGACTAGTTTAGAAACTATAGATAATGGCAGAAAAATTAAAATGGTTTTGGTCCTTGATACGTAAAGGAATAAACAATTTGGCCCTAAGGCTGGAAAGTTTGGAGACCCCTGTTTTGGAGTAAACTTGACGCATGAAGGAGCCGAATCTAGGCTCGCGCGTAAGGACATTTTTAACTACTAGGTTGATATTCCTAATAAGTCAGAAAAGGATTTTTCTCTGTGTTTCTGATTAGACAAGAACTTACTTATTTCAACAAATACTTCATAATGGGAACAATAATAAAAAAAAAAAAAAGTCTATTTATTCGAGGGAAAGGACGTTCTCCCTTTTGGGGAACAGAACTATCTGCTTCATCTGTTGTTCTTTACATTTTTAACATAGGAAAATAAATGGAATGTATCTTCTCATATGCATATTTTTGAAAAAAAATGCTCGTATTGCTTCTTTTCAAAAAACATATAGCAGTGAAATTAACACGAGTCAGTTAGAAGTAAAATATATGAAGCCACATTTGAAGCATTCGACGCAGTGTTCATATGTTTTCGGCCATTGCAGTTTGCACTCGAAAGAAAGTAAAAATTTACCAATACAAATACATTAATTACATGCCTTCAGTGAAATTGCTCTGTAGTAATAAACAAACTGTTTTTTATGTTGTTAATCACATATACAATTAATTTATTTCAGCCAATTATAGGGCAAATGTTAGATTTAATTAGAAGTCAGTGAAAATAAAGATATTTTTTTTTCTTTTTTAATTCATGGGCCCTCTGAAGCGAACCCAAGGGGTCATTATCAATATTATCGACTATAATCACTGAATTGTCGACAGAAGTTGCCTGGCAGGCAATACACCGAGAACCCATCATATGATTTTTCATAATTACGAAAATATTACTGCCAATATTTAGTTAAGAACCTATGACCTAAACGATTGCCAAATGCATCAGAACCGGAGATGAGACTTGGATTTATGCTTATGACCCGGAAACAACCGATCAATCAAGCGAATATCGTGACAAAGGTGAAACAAGACCGAAAAGAGCACGCCAAAGTAGCTCAAAAATCAAGGTCATGTTGACTGTTTTCTTCGATTACCGCTTTGTGGTGCATTATGAATTCCTTACGCCGCTCCACACTGTCAACAAGGAATATTATTTGGGTGTTATGCGTCGTTTGCGTGAAGCTATTCGCAAAAAAGAGGCCAGATTTATGGAAAGACAACTCCTGGTTTTTGCATCACGATAATGCACCAGCTCATACTGCATTGATTTTTTTGTGACTGTTTCGCCAAAAATGAAACCCATATCGTTCCACAACCACCGTATTCACCTGATTTAGCATCGTGCGACTTCTGGCTATTCCTAAACTCAAAAAGACCATTCGGGGGGCACCGTTTTGAGTCTATTGAAGAGATTCAACGTGAATCGGCAACCGCTTTGAAAGGCCATTCCGGCCAATGACTTTTTTAGCATGCATTGAGGATTGGAAAAACGTTGGCATAAGTGCATTGTGTCCGGAGGGGATTACTTTGTAGGCGATGAAATAAATTTGGAAGAATAAATACAGAGTTTTTGAAAAAAAAAAAAAAAAAAAAAAAATGTGTCTTACTTTTTGGACGCAGTACTATTTCAGTCAAAACAATTGTTTCTGATTACTTTTTCGCAGCTTTGAGAAAATATCATGGATTGACTGATTTTATACGTATTTGAATGTTTTATTACGTAATACATCGGGCTGGATAACGTTAAGGAGCATTAAGAAATTTTGCAATATGTGTGTAGGCTTGTTATTAGATGCCGTCAGGATTACAGATCAGACAAGATTCTGTCATGACAAGAATATCAAACTTTCACAATCTATGACGTTCGTACAAAGATTAAGTTGTTTATAGAGTAATGTAATCTCGGAAAAACATCACCCAGCCAGAACCTCCAACACATCTCAAATCCCATCTTTAATACCGAAGCAAAACATTGACGAAAATAGTCAGCAAAGACTTTACACAAGATATTTTTATGAAGGATCTTAAAATCAAAATGGTCCTTTAATAAGAAAAAGATTATTTATTATTTTAAAAGATTACGAAAAGATATGCAAATGAAAATTTTCATTTTCTTAACAATGCAGAAATAAATAATAATAGAGGACAGTTAAAAAAAGGCAAACTCAGAATAATAATTTTAGATAGAAAGTTTTAACTATTGTTAAATTAGTAATAACAATAAATTTCTATTTTGAGGAAACATTTTTCAGTTAGTGTATTAGAATCAACTTCATTAAATATCTGAAGAAATTGAAAGAAATCACAAACAAGTTTTTGCTACAAAACCAAACAGCAAAATAAAAACTATACTGATTTTTAAAAAAAAATAATAATAATTGATTTTTTTGAAAATTGATTTTTTTTTATTTCTTGATTTCTTTCTAAAGATTTTTTTTGAAAATCAGTTATTAATTGGCATTACTTCACTAAAGAAAGAATTTTCTACCGATTTTCAAGTTATAAATAAGAATGAGATCTATTTGAAGAAATAATAATTAAGTGTTTTCGAGATTTAATGCAATCATTTACTTTTTAAAAATCTTTCTTGTGTTTTTATCACTGTTAATGAAGTTTTAAAATATATATCTCACATAATGAATATCATACATAAATTTTAATAAGCTTATATAATGTATAAGCATTAGTTAATTTTGTAGGTTTATTTATTTTTATATTTAAAATTGAAATATATTTTTACATTAAATTTTTAAATATTCTCTTTTTTCCTCCTTCATTATTTCGAAGGACAGCAGTTATAATTTGCTATCACCTAGAAAATACAAAGAGTATATCTTATAATTTCAAATCCTACATTTTAAATATTTTCCTTACAATAATTTTCAAGTTTCGGGAAAAATTTAATAATTGATGTTTTATGTGTTTATCTTGTTTTAATAAAAATATGTAAAGAAATCGTAACAAACATATTTTACAACTAAATCAGAAAAAAAAAAATATATATATAATATTTTTCAGGCTATATATTCGATATTCGTTTAGTGCATGGAGGTAATACTTCGAAAAACATGCATATACTCAGTGAAACTTGACGGCGGTTCATTTGCAAAAAAATCTCACTTACGCAGGCAAATGTCAACATTCAGCCTATACTAATGGTGAATTTTGAATAAAAATATTTTTGTTAAGTAAAGACAAAAATTCAGTTTTTAAAATCATACTTTTTTATTAAAATATATTATGGAATATGCCAAAATATCAGAAAACTTAAGTAACAACACATGTAAAACTGTTGAACCTAAAACGAACAGTACATTCTAAATGAGAAAAGAAATTAATACCAAAAATAAACTTACTTAATTATGCGATTAAAGTTATACCTTTTTGTCGTACAAAATACGTATCTTAAAACTAATAATATTTTATAATTTAATGAAATACTTTTATATAAAGTTAAAAATAACTTCAAAATAAATTCAGTTCATAAATGTATAGTGGCGTTATTAAAAACCAGTAATCGTTTTCATTATTTGTTTCTACTTGCACTGCATTAACTTAGAAAATTTAAGACAACTACAAACATGACTTATTTCGTTAGTTTTTTGGATGTTCTCGTAATGAATTTTAACCCTTTATCGTTCGTTAATCCCGTTTACTCTTAATCATAAGTTTTTGAAGAGTATACGATAAAAGATGTAGTTATTATTATTTAAATAACTAATTTTAATTGTCTTTACTACTTATTCGTATAAATATTTTTTTTTTTTTCTTAATAATCATAAGCAGTTACAAAATATTCAGATAATGAAGGAAAGAACTTATAACTTCGAATAGGGCTATTTCCTATAACTCTACTGCTAATTGGAATTTTGTAATAAAAATGAGCTTGTTTAGGATTCATTGGTTGCAATATAGGGTTCCATAATGAAAAAATTATGGAAAACATATGGGCTAATCAGTGAAAAATTATCACAGTTCAATATACAGTAAAAAATCTCTATAATTTAATATTCATGATTTGTTTTTATAAAGCAATTATCTGTGAAGTGTTTTTCTTCTTCATATCGATTGTTATTCGACAAAGGTTTATAATCATTACAGTCATTCATTTTGGTATCACAAATAGTAAATAACTGCATAGCTTAAATTTTATTATATCTTAACTGTTATTTATTATTTTTTTTTTTAATAAATGATTACTCCTTTGTATTTAAAGTGTATTGCATTGTTTGCTTATTTTTTCTCATCTAATTAATGTTGTAACTTTTTTTTAATTTGCAAAATTATCCAAGGAGGTGGACGCAATTCCTTTTCGATGTAAAATTTAACGTACAGAACACAATTAATATATTAGAAACAGAATATTCATCTTTTTAAGTAGTATTAAAATGGATATTTATTAGTTTCAAATAATGATTAATTTATATTATTTGTTATTAATTTTTCCAACTTCTATTAAACTGCAAAAATGCAGATTTGGGTTTCAAGTTTAAAATTTGCATCTGGAAGGGCTAAATATTTCTTTAGATATCTCTCAACTCGCATGAAATAGAAATAAAAATGAAATATGCCATTCTATTTTCAATAGAATTGTCTGTGGGTTATTTTTTAACATTTAAAGCTCTGCATAATAAAGATATCAATTCATAATTTACAGTAGAATCTTGAGAGTTAAATTTTGTTTCAAAATCTTAATTTTTTAGACTGAATAAATTCGAGAAATAAATTAAGAGAATTTTTTTGACTGAATTCTTTGAGCAAATTTGAGAACAGAAATTCATTGAAAAATCAAAAGGAGCAAAAAACTGAATTACCTAATGTTAGGTGAATTTACTGAAATACTATAATATGCATTAGTTTCAATAAATCATATTATTAATCTTTTACAAGTAAGAATACTTTATTAAATAATATAACTATTGCCTTCTGAGTCAAAAACACACACAAAAGAGTTATTACATAATAAAGATAATCACTCATATTCTTCATTTCATTTCTTCAATAATAAAAAAAGTGTCAATGATAGTTAGCATAAATGCTGTGCATTTTCATGAAAAGTTTCCTTTTATATTTATCCCATGCATTTAATAATTTTTTATTTTAGATAAATAGAATGGAACATAGAAAAGAGAAAGAAGAACATAGAAAAAGAATTTAATTTTTAAAATTAAGTAATCAAAAATCTCTTTGATATCTCAATCAAAACAAACCATAAAAATTTTCAAATTATAGATGCATATCAATTGTAATTATATGAAATTTTAAAAATCATGATGTAAGTTTCCTTTTCAACTTTTTTTTTTTTTTTTTATTGACATAGATTTTACCTAAAATATTAAAAATACATTCAAATATCTGAGTAAGCATTCGTTTTATTTTTCAAACATTGAATGAACTCTGAAAGACAGCAGCATCAAGAAAAAGCTTGGGAAAGCCCATCTTGAAGTAAACGTACTCTTCTGCCTTATTACGAAACATGATTGCCTCACAGAGAGATTCTGTGGACGAATCGTTTTGCCCGCTATGACTACATGACCCAATGACAAAACTCACCTGATGTGTTATAGAACTATACCTGAATGCTTCCGACTTTACGATATTGGAGAGGAGAAAGTAATTAGGGCAACAGCTGCAGTTACTTTGTTTGCATTCACTTTTCTCTTTTTTTTCCTAATGGTATTTGGCCCTTTTATTAATTTTCCACTTCAATAAAAGTAATGATAATAATAATAATAATAATAAAAACTTCTAAAAGCCAAGTATATTTATCTTATCACTTACAGGTTGCTTTATTTTATGATTTATCTTGATACATAAAATAATACCAAAGAAAAGTGAAATTATTAAATAGGAATAGTCTTAATTTTCTTAATATTAGCTAATCAAAGAATCTCTTCCATTTTCAATTCCATGATAGTTAAATTTTTTTGTAATTTCAAGTGAATGAATTACACAGCAAAAAAAAAAAATAAACTGTATCGGAAATTTTTTTGCAGTTTGTCTTAAGGAAGAAATTTCTATATTTTTGACAGACAAATCATAAAGATTCAATCTAAATTTTACATTTAAAAGGCAATCCAGTTTACATTTTTGTATTATTTTATATACGCAAGTACAAAAAGGAAATCTTGTATGCTTTGTTTTCACTTTAACAATTATTGATTTAAATTGTTTTAAAACATAAAAATCGAGTCATTAAATAAAATGCATTTACAGGTTCAAAGAACATGAAAGTGAGGTTACTTTTTATAACTGTCCACTCCTAAGAAGTGGAATTTTTGTGACTAAATATTACTAATTTTAAACAAAGAGTTAAATCAGAAGAAAATGTAACTATGCGTTTTAAACTATCATCAAATTTTATTAAATAAACCTGTAGAATTTTGGTAGAATGTGTTAATAGAAAGCCCTGAAGATCTTCCATAAAATCATCTTTTAAAAATAGAGTCAAAAAAAAACAGTAAAATAATTAATACACGATTACGAGAAAAAAATTTTTCATGATAATAAAAGTGGAAAAAACTAACGATTTTAAATAATCAAACATTTCAATTGCCAACGTCTAGAAACTAAATTTATGAAAAAATCGATTTGCACTGTCACAATGTTAATGACGTTCTGATGGCTTAGTGGTGAGAAATTAACAATGCGAGCAAATAAAAAAAGACATTTTAGTTAAAATAGTTAAAAGTTTACAAATATAAGACGCTCATAAATATTTTCAAATTTGAAGGAATTGATTGAAATTTGAAATCCATATTTACATATCTTTAGAAGAAATATCAACGAACAATTAAAGTGCCTTTTAAACAGAAACGCAATGCACTTTTTTTTTTATAAATGGTAAGAATGTATAAGAATAAAAGAATGGATGAATGAATTATTCCTCAAAACAAAACAAAATAGATTATTATAAAACAAAATAGATGTATTTCTAAATATAGTAATTCTAATAAAACTTTTAAGACTATAGTTTTTAGCACATAATGATTTATTTTTATTTTTAAATCTTGATAAATTACATATTCTTTTGAAGCAGAACAAAAACAACAATTAAAAAAAAAAAAAAAATTTCATACGTGGAAAAAATCTGACCTGTTTCAATTCAAGAGCACTCCAATCTGAATCTGTCAGATTGGTTGGACAGAATGGATATAGAATTATTTCTAAGGCTTTCCACGACAATTTATAGTTACATAACAGCAAAATATCGTTTTTGGCGTGAAATTCTTATGAACAGACAAAAATCAAGTACAACATAAATAAGGCTTTTAATAAGTAATACATTCATAATAAACAATACTTTCGTATCATAATATAATCCTTATTCAAGTATGATATCAAAATTATATTAATAATTTATATAGCAGTTTTATAAAACATTTTTATTTACTTTACCAATTTATTCTTGCAATAGATATTGAGTGTACTATTGGTATTGATGGAAAATTGATCTAAGAATAGTTTTAACTTTTACGAATAAATTTAATTTTTAATAACTTTTTTACTATTCATATCAAAAGTTTTACAATCCCAATGCAATATTATTAGTTAATCAAATATTAATAGATGAGAAAAAGAAGCGACATAAAATTATTAACAGATAATTTCAACCCAAATTTTTAATGTAAACTTTAGAAAATTATTTAAACATCTTTTAGTAAGTAACACGAAGATGTCCTTTGTATTAATACACTAATTTTTTTTTTTTTAATTTCTAAGTAAACAATTCTGAATGGCAGAAAAAGACTGTACTTGGGTCAAATGAATCGAGAACATAGCAGTTTACGTCTGTTGTTCTTCATGAAATCTATGAATGTGCTTACAAACATTCATACTTACAAATTTGAAGATTTTATTTATGTCCTCCAATTACATTTAGATTATTTTAAGTTATTATCACTTAATTTCTCAAGCAATTTTTATAGCTCTTTTCTATTTTAAATTTTATCAAATTGAGCCTTAAATAATTTATTTCATAAATTCTTTAAAGCTTTAACACTTTTTAAAAGGTCAATCCTTTTCTCCATGTATTATTGTATACAAAATTCTATAATACTTGATTATTTGTTTACTATATTATATGAGTGACAGAAATTAACTTATGGCTCATATAGCTTTGTTTTAGATACAGTTTAATGAAAAAACCAAATAATATTTGTATATCTTTATAAATAATCTAAAGTACAATTTTAACATTAACAACTATAAAATATAATTCAAAAATTAAAACATATATACAGCTTCTGTTTGTATTGCATTGCTTTTCTGAAAGATTTATTTTTGTTAATTGTTGAATATACAAAAAAATCGCTGGAGATCTTTTACAAGACACGCAAAAACGATCCTTCCTAACATGTCAACAACTTCATAAAGATAATTGAATTTTGTAGACAATCACGCTATTTTTATTTACAAGCTGAAATTTGCGATCAAAGAGGATAGATACTGTAATATGTTCAAAATGTGAGTTGGTTGGTGTAAAAGTATAACAAAAAAAAGTGCTATATAAGCAAATTTTTTATATTTATAATGGGCGTTACTACTTCTAGTTGAACAATGTTTAGATATTTTGCACTGATTGAGAAAACTTTTTTTTTTTTTATTTTAAACGTATTAACTTGATTTTTAAAAGACAATTTAATTTCAGCAAAAATCCTTTTGTGCCAATTCCATTCCTTTGTCATGGATGAGATTTATTTATTTATTTTGAAAACTACTCATAAAAGCTTTGGAGAAATAAATTAAATATGGCGACACAATTAACTGCTTAATTATGAAATCAACCAATTAATGAAAGATATGAAATGAGCTATATTCAGGCAACTCAGAATAAATGTTCCAATGAGTTCCCACATTCGCGAAGATCAGTTATTGTTACGAATCTAACGAAAAGCGAGTTTGGTTGCCAGAGAAAGTTGTTGGAGGGTTGATAGGAAGTCGTTGACCTCTGGGGTTACCACACTCTCCGAAATTTTGGGTATAAAACATACAGAATCAGCAACAAGCCCAAAGATCTCATCTCAAAAGGCAGAGGGTGAAATGAGGAGCATCACTTACAAAGGAAACAAGTAGCTAATAATTAAGCTTAATGTAATGAAAAGTAGATTTCATTTTTTAAAAATAGCGTTCATTCATTTACTTTTGCAAATTAACTAAAGTTTTCATAAAAATTGGGGCATTAAAAAATACTTTTAAGCAAACCACATTGTTGTCCATATAAATCTCACGAATTAATTTTTTTCTTAAAAATGAGTCATAAAAAATTTTTATTCATAATATCGTACATCAACTTTTCATAAAAATATTAAGCTAAGTTATAATGAAATTTTTTCTATTATAATGTCCTGAGATGAAAGGCGCAAGGATGAAACAAAGCAAGACGAAATACACTAAAAAGGACTCTAACAATGAATTTAAATTGCTTAATTATTTAAGATTATTTATAATCTATCAAATAAAACGTTTGGATAATTTAAGATTATTTTGGTTAATTTAAAAATTGATACGTAATAAAACAAAAGGTTGCATAATGGTATGAAAACATACCGCTCCAGAATAAAAGAACCCCGTGTGACATCCATACATGGTTGCGAGTTTGTTGCGGAGCAGGTAAGCAACGAGTTGTTTGTTGGCTGGTTGGCATTTAGCAGCAAAGTGGAAAATTACATTTGTAGTTCAACAATTTAATCTACAGGTGGCGTTGCATCTGTCATACTTACATATAAATTTAAGATCGCAACCTACATATCAGATCGGTGAAAGAAAATAACTTCTTCCTTGTTTTTATATTTAAGTGTTTTTCCCTCTGGGTTGCGGATAATAAAGTAAACGGGATGATAATTAAAAAAGGTGAAAAATTAAAATAGATATAAATAGTATTTAGAATTATTTAATTAATAATCAGAATAACTAGCGGTTTGTAACTTTTTAATTTTCTGACCCTGCATTTTCTTTTATTTTAATAACGATAGGTTTATTACACATTCATCCATTACGGCATATTAAATGAGATTATATTCAATTCCTTACATATCATTGAGTGACATAATTTTCATTTATCATTTGATAAAAATTTGAATAGATTAACTTATTGTGTGATAATTATAAATTTCATAAATTATATTTTTAATTTTTTATATCATTTATATAAGCATCATAAAGCATTTTGATACTATAGCATGTATTAATCACCTAAAAATAGGATGTTTGTCAATAGTCAGACTGTTTCTTTTAAATATATATAAAAAAAATATTTTTTTGAATATGAAAACCAGTATGAAGTTATCTTTCATCAAGATTGGAAATCTGATCTTAATCCAAAGAGTTCCATAGCTTTCATTTTACGATTTTACATACGTTTTTTTTTCATTTTTACGATTTTACATACGCATGATATAAAAGTTTGGTAAGCGGAATGTGCGTTCAAACATTCTGCTACCAATGTTGCTTTTAATTAGGAAATTAAAAAAACAACATGGGTAGTATAAAGTTGTATCTTTAAAAAGAAAAAAAATTCCTACAATTTTAGGAACTCATTGGGCTCATTTCTAAATGGAAAAATGAATACAAGTGAATAAAAACTACGCATTTTTGGACTAAAAATAAATTTTAAAAAATAATAATAAAAAAATGTTAAAATAAAAGTTAAAAAATTCTTATTAACTTTTCCGCGGTTTAATAAATGTGTAAATGCAAAACACCTAATTACTGTGAAACTATTCTATTTAAATTCTTAAGTTACATTTTCCAACTTTTTGCGAATGGAAAATCCGAATGTTCACGAAATTTTTTTTCATTTTTACGATTTTACATACGTAAGGATCCTATTAAGCAGAAATTGCTAGTGTAAGAAGCTGACAGCCATTTTTTAAATAAATTTGTTATGAAATACTAATTTATTGCAATTTATTCTTTCCATTTTCATTCACAACTAAAGATGACACAAATAATGAAGTAGTAGCATGTGTAGCACTCCAGTATTAATGCTTTATAGTTAATATTAATATATTGATGTTTTATTGGTTTTACAAAATAAATGTTTACAATCATAAAATCCCTAAGTACTACAATAATTCTAAAATACCTTATTAACTATACTCCATAGCAACGCTGATTGTGAGATATTTTTACTATTATTAAAAAGTGCATCGCCTCGATGATTATAAAAAATTATCTTAGTTTTAAGATCGAAAAACAAATTATCATGAAGCAAACTTATCAAAAACTTTTTAATAAAGACAAAAAAAAAAAAATAATAATAACCTTTAAAAAAATTCCTTTACAGTTTTTCTCCCTGCCTTAAAAAATTTTTAAAGTAATTCAATTTTGTCGATTTCTTAAATGGAACACTTTTCTTTTTTCTTTTTTAAAAATTTTTTACAACTTCTTCTGGTTTTCATTTTATTGAAATTAGTAACTTGAAGGCTAGTCTTTCATTGAAGAATTATTTTGAAAATTCTAAAGCATTATCATATTTAAAAATTTTTTTTTTTTTTATTTAAAAAAGAAGCTCACAAGCTTCATGTTAATAAAAGATAATCAAATTACTAGTTTTTCAAATAATTTACCTTTCATTAAAAGTTTCAATTAAATAGTTATTAGATTAATTTATGTCCAGTTATAAACACAAAATATCACATTGAAAACATTCTTACTATCATAATTAAAAATTATACGAAAAAATAGCATATGTTCATAGTTTTCTTTAATATCAAAATGAAAATTAGCTTTTGTTCATTAGAACGTTCGCTACTTTGAGACCTGAAAATATCTTCAAAAATCAACTGCTAAACTGCAGATAATTTTATAAAGGGAACATGACTGCAAGGTGTCAACATTGTTTACTTTAAGGGTACGAGGAATGGGAGATGTTCAGGTGTAACTTTTTTTTTGTATGATGTATGAAAGAAGACATATAAACTCCAACGCTCCATGCAGTTCGACTTTCAATACACGACATTCTGTTACACTCTGAACATAGCCTATTCGTTTGCCAAAATGGTGTTTGCCATCAGCAGAAGCCTTGTCCTTTCGCAGGGAAGGAGTGCAGAGCCATGAGCGAGATACAAAATAAAAAAGTAGTAGCTGAAGAAATTATTTATAACTTAGAAATGTTTTGTGTGAAATTATACGGAATGTATATTAAAAGAATTTCAATAAAGCAACACAATTTTTTAAGAATATATACAAAATATACTTGATTCTTATGAACCATTTGAATCGTCAAGGCTAGGAAATATGAGCTCCCATTATTACTATGATAATTTAACTTTTGCATTTAAAAAAAAATACTTTTTAAGGTTTGCAAGTTATTCACCGGGAATTAAACATTAAAATGATTTATAGCTCTTCAAATAAATCACTTTTTATTAAAAGTTTTCAATCACATGGTTATTAGATTAATTTATGTTCAATCATAAACACAAAATATCACATTGAAAAATGTTTTCAAAATTATTGGAAAAAATGTAAATAATATATGTACAGAGTTCTCTTCATTATTTAGAGTCCTTAAAATTGGGAACTACTTTCTTGGATGTAAAATAGAATGTAGCTTTTGCTCGTCACAATATTCGTTGCCTTTGAGACCCTGAAATATCATCAAAAACCAATATCATTCCTCATTCATAACAACTCAGGTTTATTGCAGAATAATTTAATAAAAATAACTAAGAATAAAATAAGAGCAAATCATAAACTAAATAAATATATTCAATTGTTTCATTAGCAAACTAAAAATCTATAAATCATTTTGATATACTTAAATATTTAGCGGGATTTAAAATTACTTTACTGGATTACATACACTTGCATTTGAATCTTAGTTATTTGTTAATTAGATGCTTGAGTTCTGTATGGTTCTTCTCTATCAAAGGCAATAAAATAAACTAATATAAATTTAATTTTGGCCTGTTTTTGAATTGGATGCACGAAAAAAAATGTAATATCTTTTGACATGTTTAATATTAAATACATTTTCTATTGACAAAAATTCAAAAAAAGCGCGAAAAAATGTTACAAAACTGGAATACATGAGCAAAATTATACACATGCGTGAACTATATCTGTTCATTCATTTTTTTTTTTTCATCTAAAGCCGAGAGTGCGTACAATAGTGGAACGAATATTATAATTGAAATGAAATACATTTGCTCACCTGGCCTTTGAAATATCAAAAGAATTTAGTACATGAAACAGAAAATTATTATAGTAAAAAATACTACTATAGAATAATATGCAGTCAGAATCATTTGTTAAGATTTTTAAATGATTAGATAATCACAAGATTGGATTGTTAAATTAAAAATAATTTTGATTTTTTTTTTTCTTCTGTATTGAGGAAATGTGAGTGTTCATTTTTTTAACCTACTTATGATCCCTATGATTACATAATTTTCGTAGTCATAAATTTTACACAAATGTAAGTTGCAATTGAAATTAAATTTAATATAAATTTCTCGAAGCAGTGAAGTAAGATCGAGTTTTTGAATTCCAGTCTAAATTTATCAACCGAAATTTTTTTTACGCAGTGTCTTTAAAAAATGCAAATATATATATTACTAGCAACACATTTTTCTGTATGTAAATAAACTAAAAAACATTACAAAGTTTAGTATTACCTAGAATCATTAAATTCATGCCATTCTTTCGTATAGGGATTTCGACATTTTGCAATGTAATGACCAGAGTTGTTCGAGCCGTCATGATCAACAACACCATATAAAACATAAGAGTCACCTAAAGAAAAGAAAAAAATTAATATGGCATCACTATGGATCATTTTTATTTCATCAATTAGGACACAATTCAATGTTTCCAATAAGTAACGACAAGAGTTGTAGTAGTTAGCCACAAAATTGGAAACTATAGCGATTAGAATTATGAAAAGACGATTCCAGTGCTAAGAACAGAAACAATCCCCGGGAGCGCATGTAAAAGTTGTCATTTGCAGTACTGCAAATGACAATAGGCAAAAGGGAGAGAATATATTAATATGCATCTCTTACCAATGGAATTCTGAGCTGAAAATTCAGACATATTTCCTAAAACCTGCGGGCAATCAATCATCATATTTAGCTTTTGTCCATAGGAGCTGGCTGAAAACCGCTTGAGATCTGAAGGAATATTAATTGAAAATAACGAAAACAATGCTATTTATTAATAGATGAACAAAGTATTAGAAATAAACTAAATGTAAAAATATAGCAAAACAATGAATCCATTCTTTATAGTATGTCATATTTAATCACAGTTTGGAAAATTCCTTTTATGATTATAAGAATTATTATTGGCCTTAAGTTTTATTGATTCAAGAGATATACAGTATTTAATCAGTCGTGTTCAGTCGCGGCGATTTTGCGTCAAAAATCAATAGAGTTTTAAGGGATTCCAAAGATAAATCATTCTAGATAAAAACTGAAACGATTCAAATACGTACATATTTAATGCGTTTACGCACATTCTAAAGTGCAGATAATCTAAATATATGACAAAGTATTTCGTCATTCCAGCAAATACAAAATAAAAATTCATACTTGGAGCATTCATTTTATTAAATATTCTTGCATTGATAAAAACAACACAGCACAGCAAAAAAAATAATAATAATATTCAATGACAGTTCAAACAAATTGTGATAAGCTACTGTATGGCAAGAAAATACCTATGAGCGTTACCGATTAACAAAAATATCTAATGTCGCGTTATTTCTGTGATTCGGATCTTTTCAAAAATCATTTCGAATTACACAAAATTTACGAATTCTGCAGATTTATGAGTTCTACGCTGTATTGAAATGAAAACTGATAGTTACGATAACCACTACGCAAAAAAATGAGTCTCACTGTGTCACGACTCGGCGGTCAAGGCCAACAAATGCCCGAATTCTCACCAAAAGCGGACAGCTCGATCGATGCCGGATTATAGAAAGTGCCGAACCATCGAATGCTGTTATTGCTATTCTTACTTTATATGATGATGATATCTGAATTCATTAACAGGGAAATTCAATAATTCAGCTGCGGTGGTGAAATTTTAGCGTGATAAATTTTACTCTGTCAAGGATCCAAATCTCAATCTTTTAAGCTTTTTAACAATATCTTTTAATCATATAATGTATAAAATTCATTGCATTTGAATAAACATACTTTAGAAAATATTTTTTGCTGGGATTCCAAAAAAAAAAAAATGTATATAAAGGAAATATTTTGTACATATTATTTTGTATACACACACAAATGATACATCTAACAAGCAAATGACCGGAATATACAGTACGCATCTTATTGACTATAATTTAAATTGTAAGAAGGAGGGTTCTCCGGTGATTTGAAGACAAGTTTCATTAAAAGTTATTTAGATCACATCTTACCTGCATTTTTAAGGGGCAAATTTAAGTGGTTATGCAATATTTAATTTCAAATGCAAGAAAAATAATTTCCAGTGTTTAATACTTAAAGCTTTGTTGAAATTAATTATTGAAAATTTGCTGAAAATTATCTCCTATCTTATTTCTTTCCAATGATTAAAAAATCATTAATGAATTTTCATATTTATTTTATAAATAAAATACAAATGTGAAATTAGTATTGAAGAACTATGTAAAAAAATTTAAAAATAATAATAATAATTCTAACGCATTAAAAAAATACATTAGGAGCAACTAATGAATAATATTTTAATTGAGAACAACTTTAATATGCATTAATCCAATTGTATTAAACAATTCGATTTAAGAAGGATTTATCAGGAATATGAAAAAATTAGGTAGAAGATAATTGTTTGATACAGTAATCTGTAGTTTTTCTTTTAGTCTTTACAAAGGTGGACATTTGAAAAAATGTAAACATATTTAATGTCCGATGATGTTTCAAAACAAGTACAGCATTCATTACAGAATCAAAATACTATTTTAAGTAATGGATTTTTTCAATACAAGTTTAAGCAAAGGACTCCCTTTAACAAAATCTATCAGTCGTATATCTAATACAATATATGTAAGATCAATTTTATTCCCTTACACAAAAATTGCATAACCACATAAAATTACACTTTCGAATACATGCTTTTTTTTTTTTAACACATAAAATGGTTCATTCAGGTGTAAATTCCCTTTTTTCTTATATCTTTTTATTTGATTTAAATATAAAGGATGAATTAAGGATAAAATGTTGGAACTCGGGAATTGTAATTAACTGAAAGTATTTATTTACGGCTATTTACAACAAAATATAAGTTTTTTAGAACTCAAAAGGATACGTATAACCAAGACTCTTGGAAATTTGTTCACTTCAATTTTTTTACTGGATCTGCTTTTCTTTTTACATGCCTCGCAGAACTGAAATTACAATTAACAACATTTGAAATAATAAGTACAAATCCTATAATAAAATGAAATAATCAGAACTGTAAAATTAAAAAAATATTTAACTGTATTATGCATAAATAAATACATATCAAAATCATACTAGAAAAAGTTATGAATTTGGAAAAGTAAATGCATTATAATGGTATTGTGACAATAAATAATTTAATATAAAAAGATATACATGCTCAAATATTTTAATTATTATATAAGTGATAAAGATTGTAATTTCAATGAATGATTAACCTATAAAAAAAAAAAGGACAGAATTCAAACAAAAAATTGTTAAAAACTCCAGTTCTACGCTTGAAATAAAACTTATTTCATATTTGAAAAATTAAGCACTTAATTGACATCTTCACATCATTGTGCCTGCATTTATATACTGACTCAATATTATTTATGAATCTTTATGTATTGATTTGCGTTCTTCAATCAATTTTTTTTTTCTTTCGTATTTTGAATATATAATTTATTGTTTACTTGGTTAGTAATTTGCCTATCCTACGTACATTGCTTTTGTATTTCTTGCTGCACAACAACTTCCTCACTTTAATATAAATTAGGAATAAATTAAATTCAAAATTTTTATGTTTAGCAAACATTTTCGATTACCTAGGCGTGTTTGAGAACTTATTTGCTTGTTTCTAGCGAGTTAAATAATAACACATACTTATCGAATTATTTTAGAGAAAAGAATGTTATCTTCTTTTCAAACCATGTGACTTTTTCAAGCATTAGAGATCCAGACAGGATTTTGCCCCTGCATCGAAGGTAAGGCGTTGCTTATAAATACTTATCTTCCTCCTCCTATTTTTCAGAATCTGGCTTGGACATGACCATCTTCGAAGCCTCAGGCAAAAGCTGGTAGTAATATCTGCCTCACCAAGGACCTTTTTTTCCCAAACCTGACCACAACTTTCCTCACCTCGAGTGACGTATTGTTTCACCAATTAGAGCGTCTCACATTTCAGGCCATCAATATGGCATTCCTCCCTCTCTTTCCCATGGGGGTAAGGACGACCGCCAAAACGTGATGAAAGATGCCAAACTGTTTTGCAAAGGAATTTATTTGTCAACAACAGGTTTTAGTGCTCGCCGGAGGGAAGAAGTATCCTTATAAATCAGTGATAGAAAAGAAGAAAAAAATAAACTTTTTTTCTTTGTTTACATTTTTTGTCCAAAATCTTTGTTGTAAAGATGAATTGAAATAGGTCAGAAGTGTATAAAATCAATCGACCTGATTACTTCTTTTAATATATATATATATATATATGTGTGTGTGTGTGTGTGTGTGTGTGTGTGTGCATAAATTAAGCGTCGAAAATTATTTTACAGCTAAAATCTTTTAGTAAAAAACTCAGTATAGAAGCAATGTAATTTAGTGACAATTTACTTAAAATCATCAGGCTATTAAACCAAGAAGAAATGTGAGTGGCTTTTATAGGATAAAAGGAAGTAATTACCCAATTATAGTAATCAAGTTTTCTATATAAAGTGAGTAATAAGATAAAGGTAAACAATTAAACATATAAGAGAAATAAAATCCTTAATAAGCATAAGGAAAACCTCAGTTAAAAAAATAAATGTTTACAAAATCACAAGGATAACGATTTCAATACGAAATGAATAAATTAAATAGAATGAAGATAAAAAGGTAGAATAAATTTACAATAGTTGAAATGTTATGGATACATTCTCAAGGATCCGTTCATTGTTATTTTTATACTTAAATAAATATATAAAATGAGAATAATATTATTTAAATGAAAAACGAATCAGAAAAAGATACCAGGCTGTACTGTCTTCAGGTCTCTCCATGTATTCCACAAAAATCATGTTTTATTACCAAAGCACATTAACACATGTTTTCATACAGCATCTTGTGTAGAACAATATTCGTATTTTCATATGTTTCTGTCATATTAATAGCATATGCTAGTGTTACTCATGCTTTTTCGTTTCCATTATGCAAAAAGACAACTTTTATACTAAATTTTGACGAATCACTAACACCGTTTCTTTACATATGAACGTGTTCTAGAATGTAAGTCACTGTTGTAATGTCATTTCAGTAGATGGAACACCTTCTTTGAAGAACACAATCTATCATATCTTTGACAATCTCGAAAATAACATACTTTGATTCGTGGATGAAGTTTTTTTCAGTCGTAATCCCAAAAGTTTTGCCAACTTCTGAATTAAATTTAAATCTTCCACAAACAAATTCATTTCAGTCTCATGTATATATATATATATATATATATATATATATATATATATAATGATTGCATGAAGGGTATTTCGATGTAACTTAAAACCAAAATTTCTTACTTAATTCCTATTTTTTTCTCTGACTGTAACCTTGTGTTTAGCCAAAAAATGGCAAAATAAATTCTAATTCTTTTTTAATTAATCAGAACCATAGGTTGTAAGAACGAGGATGAAAGATGATGTAAAAAAATAAAACAATGGAAATGGTTAATACAAATTAACGGCGAAGTTACATTCTTTATGACTTAATTTTAGAAAAGAGAAATACAGAGTTTTAAAGTGAATATGAAGCATAATAATGCCATAAATGTCTATATTATTTAGTATTATATTAGGTTTAATTTGATAGTCAAATTCTTTGGTTTGTAATTCCAAATACATTTATTATAAGTATTTGTTAATATAATTAATATATTTTAATGAAGGTGAGTTTATATGCAAAAAAATGTCATTTCGAATCATGGGTCTTATTGATGAAAAAGTCAGCCTCTTTACCTAGATTATTGGCAATTAAACAATATATTTAAAAAAAATATCTTGGAGCTGTTTTGTGATTGGCTAATCCTGCATTTACTGAGATTTGCTGTGGCAAAGTAAAGTGTCAATATTGCTGGTGTGATTAGTACTAGGTATTATTTTGTCTCGCAAAGATTTCCTTCTGAAGAAGATTCTTTATGCTTGTACATGCTATCAAACAAATAATTTTCTAAACTTAGCAGAACAACTGCGTTATTAATAATTAAAGCAATTTACATAGAAAAAATTAGAGAAATATCATTTCGTAGATATTTTTGCATAAAAACAAAAAAGAGAAAAAAAAAAAAAAAAATACATACAGTTTTATTTGATCCATCTAAAATTTCTGGAGAAGAAAATAGGTTGAAACATTGCCTTAAAAGAAGAATTTCTGTATCCCTGTGAAATTATGAAATAAATTTCTTTAGTCCAATTAATGCTAATCTATATAAACTTACAGTTATTTATTATTAATATACAACATTAATAGAAAATTTTTTTATTTATTATTGTATTCTATATACCATAAAATTTATTTGCACAAATTCAAATCGAATCACTAAAAATAATAATTGCAAAGAGACATAGAAATTCATAAATTTCTCAACTATTTTAAAGTTCTGTATCCCAGATTGGAGTGTGAAGTTGTGAAATACTAATATATCACATTTTTTTAAATGAAAAATATGTTATAAGAGGGATCTAGGAAAAAGTACAGAACATCAAAAAGGTTAACCAGGATTAAAAAAAAAAAAACTTTATCGTATCAACATAACTATTGTGTTAAAATGCTGAAAAGTTTCGTTAGGGATTTGCCTTAATATATTTCGACCTATATTCTTTATACACTGTTCGCCAGACCTTGATATGAAATTTGATCTCCTGTCACATTCTGTTTAAGATCCATAGCAATTTTGGATTCTATCTCATAAGTAATCAAGGTTCGTATTCAAGTCACTTTTACACAATACGCTTGATGCATTCCATTAAAAAAAAATCAAACAAAGTGTTACCTGGAATTTCAAGAAAGCATGGGATCATCCGACACTTCCATTTGATTAAAACGTTAAGAAAATAAAGGATAAAATGGTGAGAACATTGGGGGTAAAAAGGAAAAGAAAAACTTTATTCGCAATTTCTCTTTTCAAGTCTCTTAGCAGTGAAAAAATATAAAGTTGAGACAGAAATCTTCAGCAATAATGTTTTAAAAAAAAAAAAAAACAGTGAGATCGTCAGGATACAATTTAAACATTCACTCAATCAATTTATTATATTGAAATGCTACTTTTTTAAATAAAACTAATGTCGATACATTTTACCAGTTTTTTGTGTCACAAAGTTTTTATCCACTTCGCATTTTCTATTACATAAGTTATATTTCTCGAACATACAAAATATTATTGCAACACATATTGTTTCCATCACTAGATTCCAACTAGGAAGTTCACTTACATCTATAGGATTACACTGTACTTATAGTTACAGGGAGATTTTCGTAATAAAAATAATGATTATTGATAACATTTCAGTGAAAATCAATACAGTTCCTATGAAGCAAAGCAAAAATATAGTTTCATAGAAACGGGTTTTATACCGACAATGCAACTTCTCACTTTCAGAATTATGAAGATAAAACTTTACTTAAATTATTTAATTATGACTTCAGTGTGGTAATGCATTTATGGAAGTCAAAAATAGCACAGACTACTTTTAATTTTAGGTTGACAATTTGCTTTCATCATTATGATTTGGCATTTAAAAATGAAAATTAATTTTTGAAGGTATTTAAAATTTTGTTACGACTGAAAAGCAACCATAGCGTATGTTATAATAAATTTAGCAATTTAAAAGAAAATAAATAAACCTGTAATTATATGAATCGTTTAATTTTCAGTGCTGTTTTTATTGTTTATAAATAAATAAGAATGGTATTTTCTAATATCCTAAGCAATGATTGATGCTATAAAGAATATGAATAAAAGGTTACGCGCAGAAACATAATAAAATAGTTCCCAATATGTAAAGAAAAAAATATCAATATGCTTACTTCTGGGACAGGCAAAGAAAGATCCCAAAATGGATCATAAGTAATAGAATCATTATTACAAGTCATACATTTTAATGTGCTCTTCAACTGTCCAGCGAATAAATCTGAAATAATAGACAGCCTTTATATTCAATATCTTAAGTTCACAGTTAGAGAACATTTATTTATATTTTTTCTAAAAACACTTCTCATTAAATTAAAACTATTAATCATTATTATTATTCAAGATTTTTATTCTGATTAAATATAATGCAGTCTTATTATATTAATTAGTAGTAAATCATAATTTTTTCAGATACAAGGACCCTAAAGTTAGAGTTAACATCTGGCCCATGTAATCACCTAATCTGCTGTCAACTTTACTAAGGAGAAACTTTACAGGGTATTAACACCCTTATCTAACAGGAAAATGCCGTTATTCATAAGGAAAGATGCATTTATTGCGGTTACATGCGGAGAAAGCTATTAATATAAATATGCCATTAAGGAGAATGTTAGTATTATATTTATATATCTTTATTTTTAAAAAATTGAAACTGAATCCCCATCTAAAGCAGCCGACTCTCCTAAGCTATGGTTGAGTTCCAAGATATAAAATAAAAAATAAACGAATAAGAAATCCATATCATTGAAAGCAGCATGGAAACTATTCAAGTTATTGAGTTCATTTTATTTATCGGAAACTATTTAACATCACGATGAATATTTATTGATAGCTCAAGTAGATAATTTATGTAATAAATGAAAATAATGTTTTGTGTTTCTATATTTTAATTTCGAATGATTCGTAATTGGACTTAACTGCTTCGAATAGCCTTTAAAAATGAAAATTTTGTTGAATAGTTGTTTTTTCTGTTTAAAAAGATTTACTGAGAAACTAATTGCAGTGAAATTTTCAAAGATCTTTTATGCAGAAAAAAAACACGTTAATAATAAAGCATAAAAAATATAGTAAAATTGGATCTCATTCTAAAATTACGAAGCTTCGATTCGAAAATTACGAAGCTAGTCAAATATTTAAAAAATTTATATTTATTCTAGTTTGGTATCTATATCCATAAGAATGCAATTTTTTATATTTAAAATTAAGGAAGACAAAATAAACAAATGATAATACACAAGAAAATCAAGACTTCTTACTAATAAATTTTTTTTTCGTTTTAAAATATACTTAATAATTTCTTAATTAACATACAAAATGCCCGCAATTTGTTGGACACATTACAAATTTATGTATAAACAAAAACAGAAGAGATAAAAACTATTTCGACGTGAAAATCTCTGATTGTACATAGTATGTCCAAGTGATATTCAATTTCATACAATGTAATGGCAAACATCTGAAAAGTTGTGAAATTTTATGTATCTGCGATACGTTTCTATTAACTACATAAAATTTATCCCTCCATTAGAAAAACGCAGAAACCGTTTTAGAAATAAATAACATAGGAAAAAAAGGTACTGCTCATAGTTTTTTTAAACTAAATTTTGGAAAACAGTCAATAATTCTGGGATACTCTGACATCGATAGTATCGGGATGCAATTTACCATAGTTTACATCAACTATGGTTAATTATATCTCGATATCTTCTTTGTCTTGAATTAGTACGACCTTTTTTTTTTTTTTAAGGGTGGCACTTACTTGGTGTCGCCACAAGTCTTCAGATTTATAGCAGATTCAGTGTTCAGCTGGATTCCCACTAGATAGATACTACGATCACACGTCGCAGAACGCCAGCCAATCAGAAGCATCAATCGCAATGTGTTCCGCCTTATGATTGGCTGCCGCTCTGTGACGTTTGAACTTAGTATCTGGTAGGAATCCAGATTTATAACGAAGAACAATAAAAACTTGAACAAGTAAAATATTGAAAATCTGATATGCAGGTCGCAATCAGTTTTCCTTGTCAGCAGAAAAACTATAAGATCGATCTTCAAATACAAATAAGTTAGCCACCATACTATAAATAGCCTTAATCATTTGTAATGTTAACTCAGGCTAAAGTAAAACCTACATCACGCTCTTTAATTCAGAAGTCATTGTGTGCATATTCTAAATAACCTTCATGATATACATGATTTTAAACTCAATGAAGATATTTCATTTTTAAGAATGTCTGAACATATTTACCTACTATTAAACTGTCATCCGTGTCTCTGTATCGTCTCCATGTCTTGAAGGCATCTCTGTTGATGGAAATACCAAATTATATTACTAATAAATCAACTGCAAACTGCAAATTGAAGCCAACTTTCGCAGAGAAAATATTTTCATTTCTTAGTTTTTATCGTCTTATTTGCGATTAATGTTAATCTAAAATTGTTTTTAAACACAGTAATGACTTTTAAAACAATGACAATATTTAAATTAAATTATTAAATAAAATAAAAATAGAAGCAAACACATGCACAAAATATTTTTGTAGCATATGAGATAAGAATATTACATTTAGTTTTATGGGTTTTAAAATTTTTTCAGATTGCTTTGGTAGTCCTTCATTCGCAGATAATTTTTTATGCTTCTAGGAAGAGAAAATACAAAAGCAAAGAATCTTCTCACAGAGGTATGTTCGTTTGAAATATTGCCAAAGCTGTAGAAAGGTCGAATGGGTATTTAAAATTGTAAACAAGAGAGGTATGTATAGTTTCGCAAAGAAAAAAGCGTGCCAAAACGAAGTTGTATTTCTGAAATACACGACAAGAATATAATCAAGAAAATAAATAATTAACGCTCTACCTTTAAATAGATATTGTCATAAACATAATATTTCAGTTCTTAATTTTCGAGGTATTCCTTTAAAATTTCCTCTTGAAGCTCACAAAGACTTGTTAAGACATGACATATACTTTAGGTTCTTTTTTCAACTTGTGGTACGTATGCGTTTGTGTGACGTGCTTGACGAGTTCAATGAAATAAGACAGACCAAAAAATTATCTAGTCGTCTGGTACAGGATTTATGTAGGAATCGTCTTCCATTTTCTATTGTCTTTTAAAGATAACTCGTGTGAACGAGTTATTTTATTCTGAAATTTAAACTTATCATGCATTATAAAAATGAAAAGAGATATGGAAATAGCATGAAGTGCAAAAATGGATTTCCACGGATTTTATTCATACTAATATTGGAATATAGAGCTTTTATAATTGACGTTGCAATAGGACAACATGATTGGTGCTAAAATCAAGTTATTTATCATTTATAGAATAAATCGGATAGCAATCCATTGCAGGACTCAAAACTCCTTGCAGCAGGAACGGTCAAGTGACATGATTGAGCTATTATCACTGAATCAATAAAGACTAAAATTCAGACGAGTTGTAGTCGAGCTAACGATCTATAGAAGTAACCTATATTTCATCACGCTTATAATTGGGCTATCAATGATTACAGATTAAAAAAAAAAATCTACATAAAATTGATCTTATATTTACATAAATAAAAACTTCTACTTCATTTTGATTAAAAAGTCATTAAAATTGGTCATTCTGTTTATATTCATACATTTGCAAGCATTAGAAATTAAAGTTGCAGGATAACTTTTATAACAAACTTTCTGATAATACCTTCCTTATAGAACATTAAGAAAATGGAGGGTTTTTTTTTTCATGGAATACATTTTCGATCATATGTTCAAGTTTAATGACTTACCCTCCGTAATCACCCTTGAATGATGGTTTGCATTTCACTCTATTGATGTCGTCGTGGATACCTTGCAAAAGGTACCTCAAAAACTCCTGCGCATCTTGCTGGCTAAAAAGTTTGAAAAGATTGTCAGCATATTCTGTATTACTGAAAATCTTTAGTTATTAATAAGTTGTAAATAACCGCAATTTTTAGAAGTTGACAAGCGATTTGAATTTCAGACTTTTAAAGTACGCTTTTGAGATGGTTGTAAATAAAACACAAGTTTCAAAGATTTCTACTGAGGTTATTAAAATTTAACATTTATTCTAGCATTTTACTATCTCAACACTAATATATGAAGCATCTTATTTAATTAAATAAGAAATAGAAACCAACAGAATAAGTCCTTTCAAGCCTGATATTTCTATAATATATAATCTTCCATAAAATATAGCTATGCATCGTATTGTACGTGGAAACTTTTCCTTTTAAGTGTAAATTCTCTCTGCACTTAAAAATATTACAGTATTGTTTAACTAAAACATAAATTTTCATTTCCTTTAAAAATTTCAAAAATTCTGGTTACTTTAAATAAAAAGGAAAATTGGCTTTGTTAAAGGAAAAAAAAAAGGTAAAAGTAAAAAGTAGTAAGTAGTACTTTCTAAAGTATTTTACCTACATAAATTAATTTAATTTGTTTTTAATGTACGATATTTTGCATGTATACATTACATTATACAATAAATGAATTAAGGAATTATATAATGAATTAATAATATCACATTCTATCTTTAATTATTGATTTTCATAAACACCATTAGGATGATTTAATTAATGAATATCATCATTTATGGCACGGCAGCGCACTGTGGACCAAGGCCTTCCGAATTAGATGTTTCCAGGCATTTCTATGCCTGGCCAAACTTTTAATTTTTTACTTTAAGGACTTCACGACCCTTCAAAACCTCAACCCAATAAAGTTTGGGCCTTCCTCTTCTTATGAGCGTAACTGGTTTAGTCAAAAAGATATGTCGCAATGTGCAGCTGTCATTTAGACAAATAACACCAACGAATTGGAATGACAGAAGATTTTAATTTCAAAATAAGTCTGGAATCTCAAATGCATGGAATAATTAAGCAAATAAAGTTGTCTTACTTGTCTCCAGAAAACCGAGGAGCGTAGCGTTGTACTTCTGTTCGTAATTGATAGGGACTTATGGCACCCCTCGAGTTCGAGTCGGATATTTTCTTCACGAATTCAGCAAATACTGTGAAGAAATTTAAAATCTCAATCCTACAATTTTTAGACACAATTTTAGTAAATAATGACGTCTAACTAGAAAATATTCCATTAAACTAAAAATAAAAATACACATGATCATGTAAAGATCGTGTAGATATTCATGTAAAGTAATTAGAATTCATCCATTTTTTTCAGTTATTATAAACCCACACTACAGAAGATAGTTAACTTTTAAGCTTAATTTAAAAAAGTCATGCTCATAGATAGAATGACAACTATGTGTTTTTAATACATCTAATACCATATGTTACATTTATATATGCCATTAACAGTCAGCTGACGGAAAATTATATCTTCCGAGAACACTTTTAGGGGTAACATTTGCATGTCATAAATAAGAAAACTGAAAGAGCACCCACCAAAAACTTCTTAATGCTAGACGCTTGCATATGCTATAACAATAACCATCGAGTTTCTGAAAGCAGTGACTTCAATCCATTCCCTTATTAAATTTTAACCTGCCCTCATCGTCACGGTAGTTGCATGGTAACTCATGCAACTAGCGTGGTAAATAATTAGCCCCTTATCAGGCATATCAAATATTTGGAAAATGAAAGATCCTTTTTCATACGTTAAGAAATTAAAAATTTATAAGTATTTAAGATAATTTCATCAAGCATAGTAATTAACTCCTATGGATAAATTCTTTTCACGAACTCAGCGATAAGGAACGCTCTATCAAATCAATGGTTTTATTTATATTTAAAAGGGTTTTTAAATTTTTTTTTAAAAAACGACTATGAGAAAGACGAAAGACCTACTATTACTAAGTTTCATAAAATAAAGTAATAATAATATAACGTTAAATTTTATAAAAAATTTAAAAAATAAAATAAGAGAGTTAAATATATTTAAAAAAATAGAAAAAATTAAACATATTTAGTGAAGAGTAATAATACAAAACATTTGAAAGATGAAATGAAATGTTTTAAAACAGTTCAAATTGAAATTACTTTTCACGTATAACTAAATGATTATACAAGAAAATTCAAGTAATGCTTTTAATAAAGGATAAAAGAGGATTTGTTTTAGAAGACAATACTCCCCAAATGTCAAGCCTAAAAGTGCATTTTGAGGGAAATCAGCTTTTCATTCCAGGATGTTAAAATCTTGAGTAAAGTTTGGGAAACTCTATATAATTCTCGTTTTTCTCATATTTTTACGTAAAGTTTCAGCAGCGATTATTTGAAGTGTTAATGAATATGCATCATAAGGCAAATTATATGAAGGGGGTTTGAATATAATTTAAGGAGAATTTAATAAGGGGGATTTATAAATTATATGCTATATTAACTAAAGGGCGAGGAGTCGGTCAAAACATTTCCGACTCCGGATTCTTCAGCATAATTTTATGCACTATGATCGTTGCAATTGAATTTAGAAAAATTTGTGAAATAAATTCAATTACTTTTATGAGACTCGCATATTTATAAAAACAGTTATTGCAAGACAAAACATTTTTTATAGCTTAAAGATATAATATTTGCACTCACTTAAAATACAACCTTGTACTCGAAATATGCCCCATAAAAATAACAATACTAAATGAATACGTAACAAAGTATTATAGAATAGCTTAAAACGAGATTATTTTACTCCCAAAGATGCTATATTTGTAATGCAAAAACATTTTTGTTCGTAATAATCAAATAGCTTTTATAGGATCTTTCATTGTTGATCCAAGATAGCTTTTGATAAGCCTCAAATGATGAGAAAAGTCTCTCAGCATTTATTCCGTTAAAGTAATAACTATCTTTGGCGGTGGTTGTATTATACAAAAATATATTTGAATTGCATCCTTAACATTTCATTTTATAAATAAAATCCTGGAATTTTGGAAGCATAAAATTATTTTAATTATTATAATTTATAACTTATTATTCAAATAAAAATTACTTATTTTATCATAGATAATTTTAATTACAATTATTTATGAAACCGACTCCTTCAAAAAATGCTTCAATATACTCCGCATCTCATGATAACTATATTGTATAGGTTCATTTTGTTCTTATTTTCCTATTGAACGCGATTCAAGAAAGTTCACGAACCCCAATTTTATGAAATACCAAAAATATAAAAATTTATATAAATATTTTATTTTTCATCCAAAATGAATGAAGGATATAAATTTATAATGAGTATGAGGCCAAATATAGGATGTCCAAAAATATTGGACACATTACAAAGTTACATAAAAAGTAGAGATAAACTCTTTATGACGATAGGAATTTTTGATTGGATTGAATCAAACAGAAAATCGCATTATATAATAAATGTTAGTAAGCATTCTTGATGAGGAATAAAAAGATAAGATAACCCTTGTAAATGTTAAGGATGCATCAACCAATGTAAATGCAATTGCTAATGATTCTACAAAAAGTAAAAATACTCTTAATAACTTCTTAATACTTATTAACGAAAAGCGCTACGGAGTACAGCGGAGATCGCATATCTTATGGAAACACTTTAAAGGTTAATATAATCTTTAAATTCAGCCATAATTTTAAAAGCAGTTTGTCAATGTAGGAATTAATATTTTATAAAATTACCTATCTCTAAATATTTAATTCGTTTTTTAATCCTACTTTAAATCGTAGTAGGTTTAACATGCTATCAGCAGCAAAGCAGAAACATCTTTAAGTCCATGATGTGTAATTTAACCTCTTCAGGGACATTTTTTTTTATACTGAGAAAAAAAAATGACTTACTTTTTATTTATTTTGATTCATTCATTTTATATTGATAAGAGTTAAAAAAAAAATGGAGATAAAAATGCACAAAAACCGTCCATATTTGTGCCATTGAATGTTAATAGTAATTTATAAGCGAAATAATTTCATACATTCCGGTCCTACATTATTCCGGGTATTCATTATTAAAACTAAATATACTTAATATATCTGGTATCAAATATTAACGATATGTTCAAATAATACAACAGTGAAAATTCTATTTTATGCTATTTTCATATTCCTAACCATGAGACTAACTAAATACCGTTATCAGTTCAAACATAAGATTTCTTGTTGAGAGATTCTATAGTGAATAATTTATTAACAAATTTTTGTTTTCTTTATTAATGATGAAAAAACCAAATGTCCACATATGTCGAGGAGGGCGTCAAAAGGGTCTGGAAACAGGGGCGGCCATTTCAGCATCCAAAATTTTTTTGAAATCTTTTCATCCTAGTTTTACAAATTCAAAATCTTACAAACAAACAGGATAAAAAAATGAAAGAATAATAAGGAAACGGAGATTAACCTTAGAAAAAGAAATGATGTTATTAAGGAAATGAAACAAAGTTTGAAATAAATATTATAAATGGGAAATGATATATGAGTAAATGTCAGTTACCAAGCATTAAACGCATGTTACGACAAAGAAAATAAATTTTCAATGTTTAAATAAATAACCAAAAACCGAAATTTTCTTCAATAATTTAAAATATGAAAAAATAGTAACATAAATATATTGATTCAAAACATGAATAGATATATTTTTAGTGTTGAACTCTTTTAATATTTGAACAGCAAATTAGCGCTCTCCGTAAATCTATCTTCTTTAAGCAAACAAACAGTGCATATTAAAAAAATATATTCTTTTGTGTAATTACATATGTTCACAAATACAGTAAATAAAGATATTGTAAATAAGACACATTAAAACTTGAAAATATAAAATTATTCATCACAATCAATCATAATAACATTCGCACTATTCAAAGAAAATGAAGATAATAAAATATATAATATAAAAACAAAAGTCATGAATAACATTAAAACTTATCCTAATGAGAAGAATAAACCTAATGTAAACCCTTACAATATGTTTCATAAATGTTCAAATGAAATGCACATATGCTTGGGTTTTTTTTTTTTTTTTTTTTAAATGAAACAGATATCGTGCAACATTTCTTAATTTTTTTAAAAACATTACCCAAAACACTCGAATTATTCGAATCAAATACGATACTCTTATTTTATTTTTATTTTTCGTTTACATAAATTATTACCTTCAATCACCCAAAAATGGATTTAAAATGTTAAAGAGTACCTGCTGAAGGCTTTTATTAATATCATATCTTGTTATGAATATTGTAGTTGAGGACATTAGCAGATTGGTGGCGGTACACATAAGTGAAATACGAGGTACACCGATATAGAAAAGAAGAAAAAAACAACAAAAAGCAAAGAAAAAAGGGGACAATCAGATTTTGAGGGGTCTACTACAATCATTTCGTCTACAATGATTTCAGAGCGCGTAAATAACTAGGTAAAACAACAACAATAAAAAACAAAAGAAAGACGGAGGAGAAAGAAAAAAAAAAAAAAAGAAAAGAAAAGAGATGAAGGATGACGAATAAAAAAAATATTCGATACAAAAATAAAGAGATTGATCTATAGCATTTTAGATGACGAATAAAAAAATATTCGATACAAAATAAAAGAGATTGATCTAAAGCATTTTAGATAAGACATGGACTTACATTAAGAAATTGAAGAAAAAAAAAGTGATTTTGCCCAAAACACTTAACAGCAAATAAATTTATGGGACTAAATTTGAGGGATGATGCCAAGACTATAATTTCGATGAAGAGGGGAAAATCTAAAAGAAGAGTTAAGTTCTTAGATCTATGGTAAAAAGAAATAAAAACTAAACGCTATTTGAAAAATAGTTAACTCAAAACTGCTTGAAAAATTTATCAACTACGAACTGAAGATCTATAAATTTGCTTGGCCACTACTAAGCTATCATTTTGTTTAGAAGAAAATTTTGAGTTTATTTGTTTAATAATCTTTTCTTAATTTTGAATTACTCATGTACATACTGTAATTGTGAATCGATGTGCTAACTTCCATTTCCCTACCGCTAGTACACTACTTAAATTTATTACTTGAATTACTATATGCTTATCCTTACTACTTAACACAGGCATACAAAAACACCGCAAATGTTCACTATAAATAGAAAACCGACCACACACACACACAAAAAAATTACGTTATATAAAACAGATTTATTTCATATATGTGTATAATTAAAAACAAATAATATAATATAAAAGTTAACAAATATTTGAGGAAAGACATAATATGGATTTAATAACTGTTTTAGTTAGTTTTGTTTGTTTATTAACTCGGAATCAATATGATTTTTTTTCTATTGTACTATTTTATTGAATTCATACCTAAACATGCTTTTCAAAAATATATATCGATCCAAAATGGCTGGCGCATATTAAAGCATTATCTAGCAATGCTTATAACTGTTAAGCGCAATTATAAATAAAATAGATCCAAGCCAGAACGTCATTGACAAAATTCTGTTATCATATTTTGCAATAAATTAAAAATCGTAAAAAAAAATCATTTTCAAATAATTAAATTATCTACTTTTTAATAATAAACTTCAGCAGGTAACGTTTCACTGCTTCATTCTTTATTTAATTTTTTTTTTCAACTGCCTATCGAATAATTTTTAAAGCAAAAATAACCTATGATGAGTTGAACTGTGATTTGAGGATGTTTGATCAAACACTATAAATATTTTTTGTGACAAAATCGGAAAAAAACTCAGAGAAGAAAGAGAAATTCAAAAGAAAAGAGAATTCGAAAAATGTTGCTAATCATAATAGAACTACCTTAATAAAGAAGGGGCAGCAGAAAAGTTTTATCCGTAAAGAACTGCCAACAACTCAGACAGCTTTGAAATTAGTATTATAAAGTACATTTAGAATTTAAAGCACATAGAATTCAATAGAATAAATGTAATAATAGGAATTTTTTTTATAATGCAGCTGGCAAACACTTAGACAATTGTCTTGGATGCTAAATAGGAATTTAGATAATAGGAATGCTTAGATAATAGGAATTTAAACTTAGTATTTATTAATCAAATGTTTAATATAGTTTTTACCATGCTAAATGCCAAAAAGATTGAAGATAAATGAAAAATTCGATCAATTTTTCAAGTGGAAGCGAAAGAGCACAATTGAGGAATAATTACTTTTTTTTTTCCTGAGAAATCATCAGAGGGAGGAAAAGATGTCCATGAAATCAACCATAGATCTTTTTTAAATAAGGTGCATTGGTCAAGAGTGACTGTCAAAGTGATTTTTTATGAGTCTCTTCGTCATATTGATAGAATATCATATGATACCCATCAACATTAAGACAACAGTCGTTATCATGGAAGTTACCGAAGAAAGCAACTGAAAAAGAAAAATTATATGTCTCTCTCTTTTTGTCTGACTTTGCTTTTGGAATGATGCCCAAAATCGGAACTAGAAAATGAATCCAGAAATTTTAAATTTGCTTTTAGAAATTGTACAAAATATATACTTATATTAAACAACAGTAAATTACTTTTATATACTTAATAATGTTCCTTAAGCACTATTAAAAATATAGTATTGAAGCCAATATCTTATGACTTTTATAATTTTTATAATATATTTTGTATCAAGGTTAGATTTATTATCTTACTCAAATATTTATTGATATATATATTTTTTAAATTGCAACTTAAATACACCATTCTATTTATTAATTAAAAGAATTAAATTTTCAGATTTTGACATGATGAAATGATGATTTGATTTTTAAATGTATCAGTATTGTCTAATCTTTACTAATTTAATGTGGAGAAAAAAATGGTTTATCTGAGTTAACTGGATACATAAATGATTTCTAGATCTCTATAAGCAATGCAATTTGTAAATTCAAAATTTCCAGCAATGCTCAAAAGGTATGGTCATAATAATAAAAATATCGATACATTAGAAATATTGAAATTCCGAATTATCATTATTTTATTTGATGAAGAAGTTCAGTGTTTCCTTAAAAATCTTGTTTCTGATCAAATACATCTTTAATCAGACCTGTACATTTCAGAAAATAAGAAAACAAATTTTACTATCATATATAAAAAGCATAATTAATAATAGCAATCATATAAACTTCGATAACAGATTTTTAAAGAAGGGGGAAGAAATTAAAACAGGAAATATACAAGAATATTTTTTTTCTTTGATAATTTTAAGTCTGAAATACTTCAGCTCATAAAAATATGAAAATATTTTTTAAAATTAATAATTTTAATAATAAATTTAATAATCTAAATTGTTTGTAAAAATATTTTTATCGATATAAATATAAAAAATTGCACTAGAGTAATTATTTTACATAATTGTAATTATTATTTTGTATTTAATTTTAATTTTATATTAATAATTTACAATTTGAACACCATAGCAAAGTTATGATTATTTGAAAACCATTGGTGCCGTTCTCCATGTCAGTGTCTATGAAATCCATAAATAAATTTAAATTTATAACAACCCTTCATTTCATTCGATTCGAAAAAAGAGTTTGGATTATTACTTACCTTTGACTAAATCACCATGAGTGGGACTTCTGTGGTTGATATCTGAGAGATACGTTCCACGTATACAATAATCAACCAAAGGCTGAGTATGGCACAAGCATTGCAGAACAGCATTCATAAAACACTAAAAAAGAGATTCAATTGATTAACAACTTAAGAAGATAATTAAAATTTTGATTATTAATGATATATGACAGATCCATTTAAATAATACTCTTGAATATGCAGACCACGAATAATTATTGCTTATAAAGAATCGATAAACTTTATAAAACAAATTTTGAAAAGAAAATGTTTGAAAGATCTAGTCCTTTTGAGCTCGATAAATAATTTTAATCAAGAATAATGTTTCTAGGACACAATATCACACAATCCTGAAACTAAAACTAAATGCAAGGTTGCCACATCAATATTAGAACTGAAAATTATATTTCATTTACTTATAAAGATGTAAGAAAAACTGAACAATTAAATTCTAAAAGTAATAGATCATTTGGATAAAGTGTGACAATATCTACCTTCAAAATTTTTAATAATTTTGAATGCATTTGACTCAATTATTTGTAGTGAAACTTATAATAGGGGCAAAGTTATCCGTACCTAATAAAAAAAAAAAACATGCTTAGGATTGTTTCACTGAACAGCCCGAAAGCGATATTTCTAGAGCATAGCAGACTAGTTAATTATACGGCATAGATTTTTCTATTGGAGTTTGTGTTATGTTTGAAATAATTTAGAAGTATAACTACTACTATTAAAACTAATAACTAGTATGACAGGCCAAAAATCGGTTACAATCCATCACAGATTTCATCAAAAAGATATGAAATCGAATTTTTATAGGGAAGTATGATACTTTGAAAGAAGCATAATTCGTTTCTGAGACAATATATTTAAAATTGTAAGGTCAAAAGTTTATGTCGTAAAATACACTGAAGAAAAACGCTTTGTAAATATGGGAAAAATAAAAAGTGACAACTTTTTTATAATTAATCTTACTGATTGAGGAAAGAAAAATTATTTGTGAAAAGCAGAAATAGAAACAAGATTACCGTGCAAAAGAAATTTTTATATGTTATTTTGCTAATAACATTGACAGTTAATATATTAACTATTCAGTATATTATTGACAAATCATTCTCGTTCTTAGAAATGGAAAACCTTATGTAAAAGATGAAATTTTATAAAAATCACACTCAATGCTTTTGGTCAACTAAAGGAAAATGTTGGCCATTAATGTTGGCCATAATTAAAATATAGACTCATTATGAGAACCTTAGAAAATGTTCTAGTTTTACGAAGCTGAAAAACATATTCAAATATTTCAGAAAAAGACATCAGAATGCTAATCAAGTAAATTCATATATATACTATATATTTCTGAATATAAACCGATTCCCGCAGAAAAACCGAGAGTGCGTATTTTCTTCAAAAAATTTACCCAAAGTTTAAGTAAGTAAGTTAAGTAAGTATATAAATCGAAATGGGGGTATTTATATGATTTTTTTTTTTTTTTGCATAAAGGGTGCATACAAACTATCCAAAAAGTTAAATTAAAATATTAAGTATATTTTTCCTTTTCTAGTGTCATTTTTATGTGCTAATTATTTACGGTATTCTACTATTATTTGTGTATGCTTTGGTACTTTTTTGTTAGACGGTCATGATTTTCGTCAATATCAGATTTTACGCTTTGGCAAATCAGCAACACAAAAAATTACAAAAATAAAGCAACTCATTTTTATAAACAAATAACTCATTTGATTCTTTTCATAAATATAAACTAAAGAAAAAAAAAAACGTACTATATTTAGATATTTATTGTTTGCTCCAGAGTAACAGGAAAGTACTTCTTTTTCTTTTACTTTTTTTGCAAAATGAGCAGATCCGTCAAGAAGCGACCCTCGTAATTTAACTTTAGAAAGGGTTCTAAAATTCTCGGCTTCTACATAAAACGATACGGTAACAAAAAGTGAAAAGGCTAAAATTTTAAATTGGTGAGATAGCTAGGATAAGCAAACTACTGCAGTAATTTCCGCAAAACAATTGATCAGAGGGTCGAAGAACGTGAAAATTTATCACTCAATAGTATTTTTAAACACAAAAATATTACAACTAAATTAAATCAATATTCCTTTTTTGGTTATTAATTAAACATAAAGTAATCTTTTTTAACAATTCTATGAGAAGTTGTTTTTTTACACTTTTTGACTTGAAATCATTCGTCAATAGAACAACATATATGTAGCAGTTTACAACAGATATTATCTAGTGTGTCTCTATATGTAGCAGATTCAGCACTATCTAGTGCGTCTCTCCTCTAAGTGTGTATTTTGTGTCTTTATTTTGATTACTTTTTGTATTAAAGACAACGTTTACTCGCTCTAGCAATTTCAGAGATTCAAAATATTCGGAATATGTCCTTTACAGATTATTACAATTACAAAAATTACTGGCAATTATCCAAATATAAAATACTACAGAAAATATCAAATTTTTTCTATGATAGTTAGAATTATTTAAAGAAAATTAATTAATTTATATCTTGAATAGGGTTGTGTGTTTCTAACAGGATATTTAAATCTTACTTTTTGAAATTTTTATTATTTCAATCTTAATCATGGTTGACAAATTATTTATTTTTCGTATCAAAAGAACACAAAATCATGGAGATTCAAGTACTGAAAGTGATACTGGAATTTTTAATTTAATTTTAATACTTGAAATTAAACATGAAATGTTACATTCATAATGAATTTTTAATTTAGAAACAAGCTAGTAATTGTAAAACATCCCACGGATCTTCATAAGATATAAGAGGGAAATGAAATTTCAGTTTCCAAGCTCGACATCTGTTGATAACTCGAAAACAGTTCATGGGAAAAAAAATATTTATTTATGAAAGTCAGAAAAAGACCCCACATCCAAGATTTATTTTTAAATGCTCACAAATATCTCGAATAAGTGTTAATAGGGATTCTGAAACTCCTTTTAGATAATAATAAAAAAAAAAATCATAACCTTTCTAGCAGTTTCTGGATTCACAGAGCTTGTTAGATTGAAAGTTATGCTGAATTGAATAGTAGGCTGAATATCTCTCTTAGCATATTCGTCATTTAGAATTTGGACTCAAATCAAAAATAAGCTGTAGAAGTAAAATTATTTTATTGCATTACATTATAATACTGTTAAAAACATGTTTTGCTAATTGTCATATTCCCTCAAACAGAAAATAAATTTGTATGAACATTTTATTTCATTGGACAATATAAGGAGAACATCTTAAACAGAAATATCAAATGTTTACTGATTTCCAGAAGCTGAGTTATCGATTGGCTGTAATTTATGCTAGAAAACATTTAAAAATAAATGACACATTAAATTGCTCAGTAAAAATAAAAATCTATAACTTATTTATTGGATAAATTTACATAATTGATAAATATAACAAATTGAAGTCACGATTTTGAATGGGGTGTACTTTCCATTTAATATATAATGAAGGACTTTATTTAGAATATCACTCGTTATCAAAATTTTTAACTGGTTATTTTTATTGATAAAGAGTAATAATTCCACACAATTTTTATTTATTTAAAAAAAAACATTTCATTCAAATGTTATTTACCAATTCCATGTTATTTCTATAGGAAAGTTCATTTTCATTTATTTTTTGTAAAAGACTTATTAATAGACATCAATATAATGCAATTTTATATTTATCTGATACTTTTTGGGCACAGTAGTATAAATAGTAAGACCAATTATTTTTTTTTTCAAAAACTCTTTATTTATTCTTCCAAATTTATTTCATCGCCTTCAAAATAATCCCCTCCGGACACAATGCCCTTATGCCAGCTTTTTCCAATCCTCAATGCATGCTAAAAAGGCATCGGAAGGATGGCCTTCAAAGCGCGCGGCGATTCACGTTGAATCTCTTCAAAACGGTGACTCAAAACAGTGTCACCGAAGTGGTCTTTTGAATTTAGGGAATAGCCAGAAGTCGCACGGTATGAATACGGTGGTTGTGGAAAGATATGGGTTTCATTTTTGGCGAAAAAGTCACGAAGAATCAATGCAGTATGAGCTGCCGCATTCAGTGTTTTCGGTACCAATCGAGATTTGACGCGTTTGAGACCCAAAATGGAATTGACCTATCCTTTGAAATTCCAACATCATCAGCAAGGTCTCTAATAGTAAATCGATGGTTTGGAAGCACTAAATCTTTAATTCTTTGGACGTGATTTTCGTCGGTTGAGGTTGATGGTCAACCAGAGGGCTCTCCGTCTTCAACGCGTTCTCTGCTTTCTTTGAACTGTTTATACCACTTCTAAAAATTTTTTTCCGATATACGAATGCTCACCAATCGCCTTCTGCAACATTCTATACGTTTCCGCAAACAAAATTTAATGCTAGTTCTTTGCTCAATTAATTCAGACATTTCAAAAATCGCCGGAATTAGTTTTTAGCGTCTCACAAAGCCAAACGTAACTCAAACACTAATGAATATTTTGACGTCAAATTTCACAGAAATGTCATGGACAGTGCCAGCAACCTAAAAAGAAAAAAAAAATTGAAATTCCTAAATCCCGGGAATTTTAAATTGAAAATTGGTCTTACTTTTTGGACACAATAGTATATTATTTTCTTTCTAATATTTGATACGATTTTATCTAAAGTTTATGATTTAATTAACATGAAAATTTAAAACGTGTAACAAATTATTTCTACACTTTGAGAATAAATATCCTTTAAAGTTTTAATGTTTTATAGAGGGAAGGAACGGAATTTTTTTGGAGGGGGTAGGGGGGATTATTTTTGAAAACTATTTTCTGCACTCATAATAAAATGGATTATAGGGCCTGTGTACAAACTGTGGACTTTTTTTTTCAGAAAGCCTCTTAAAATAATTAATCTTAAATTATTATGTAAAAATTTCTTTTGCCAAAAGTTTTGAAAATTTTACGCCATATGTATTAAAACAGAACTTGCTCGGGTATGTGAATGAAATCGGGTATGTGAGTAAGCAGGAATGAATCGTCCGTGGATTACATGAGATCTGTCATTATTTAGTTAATAGCGTCAACGTATTATACGCTGCTGGGAAGTAGCAAAAGATCTAAAAATCAACAAAATGCTAAAGAAATATCTCTATTTTACTCACCGCGGCATAGAGATTGAGCCAACAAAGTTTCGAAGAGTGGGACTGAATGGCCGAGTGACTAGCGCTCTGGCGATCGGTACCACAGGTTTCGTGTCGAATCCCGGCGGTGCCATGGATGTTTGTAATGGTTCGAAATCCACTTTAAACCGTAGGTCCCGGTCTACTAGGATGGTAGAGCGTTGTGGGGGCATTGTTACACCGCGTCCGTGGCTTATCTTCAAGTTATACGCGCCCCCCTGGGTAATGAATGCAAAGTGAGTAACGTCTGTGCAGCGCTTGCCTTAAGGCATCAAGACAGCTGTCTAAGTTTTTTGCCAGCTGCATTAGGGAAAAAAAGTTTCGAAGAGTACGGGGTAAGAAACGAACAAGGAAACTCCGAAAGAATTTGGGGCAGTGTCAGTACCGGTTGACAATAGCCTAAATTCAGTCTTCTTCGTAGCTGCTTGCTAAAGCACACGGTTATTATTTCTCTAAGCAGAATTTGTATTCAAGTGCTATTAGCAACTTCGCAAGCCAACTATGTGACAAGTTAACTGATAAAAGAATGACAAAACTATTGGTAGGTTATCAATGAATGAAATAAAGAATTCTTGGCAATAGATATAAATTTCATACAATTTATGTTCTCAGCATTTCTTTTACATGTACATGATGTATATTTTTATACAATTGATCATTTCAATTGAGGTGCAATTATTAATACTACTGTTGCTATTATTTTATTATTGACTAAACATGAAACTCATTATGCATTCGATGTGAAAAATGAGATTCATTTCAAAGCAGGGATAATATTATTACTTATTTCTCAATAATAATGGTTTACTACGTAAAAAGAAATATATATATTTTTATATCTCCCGAATACAAATTTTGTATGTTTTTATAGAAGTTCCTTTCGATAAAGTCACGATGGCCTGCTTACATAAAATTGAACAATAAAAAAGAAATAATAAAAAAAAAATATCATTATCTTTGGATATTTTTAGAATACAAATTCATCAAATTATATACGGTTAATTTTGATTCAATTAGCCTTACATAGTTAATTGATTAAATTAGCCTTAATGAACTTTTTAATAAAAAAAATTGGATGAATAAAGGAGAATTTTTAACTTTTATCGAAAACTATTATTTTAAACAGATATAAAATAAAATTCCCTTAATATGCCAATAATTTTTTTTACTTTTTAATTATTTCAAACTTTCACAGTAAACACTTATTTTTATTTCTAAATTTCACAGCCTTCAGAATAGTATATATTGAAAACACTTAAGAAGAACATTATAAGATGAGTAAATAATAAAACAAAACATAAATTATTTGAATAAAAATCGAATATGCATATAATTGCAAAAAACAAAGCATTAGATAACTTCAAAAATACTTGTAGTTTTCTCAACTTTTGAATAAACTTTATAAAATGAGAAATATATATTTTTATATTTAATTTAGAATAAAATAGATTATAAAATTTAAAACTAATACAATGAAATGACTGATTCATTCTTTTAAAACTACTCGTAACAACAAAAACAATTTTATAATCCTTTCATTGATTAATTTGTATGTTGAACATTCAAGTAAAGTGAATGGTAAAAAAAAAAATTAATGAACTTATATGAAAACAAGAAAGAAATGTGAGAATATATTTATTTTATGTAATTGTGTATCAATAATAAAATTAATCATAACTACCATATTTTAACTTATATAAAATTCTTAAAGGAAATTTAAATTTTCAAAAGAAACTTTTTTTAAATTTGTTACATTTTATTTCTGTAAATTTATAGCTAGATTAATTTTATATTATTTTTGAGTATTTAGTTTTTTTTTAAATTAAATATTAATGTTCTTATCAATCAAATTTTTACTTTAAAAATTCACAAACCAGTTTTAATGGACTTTTTAATCATTTTATGACGAAATAAAATAACTAGTATTTTATTTAATGTTTTTATTAATTTCTATCTATTTTAATTTAAAAAATAAGCCCCAATTTCATCTAAAAGTTAATAAATTCATAATTTTCAAAATCTAAAATAATTTTAAATTAATCATTTCATCAGCCTTAATACAAATAATAGCTTGACATTAACAAAAACATTTTAAGAAAGGCAGCAATGCAAAAAATATAATGCTGTCAAAATCATCAAGAACTTACTGTATTCCCGAGATTATTCAAACCAACACGTACTCCCCGTTTGTCTTCTACATCGTCCGATTTATCACATGACCAAGAATTGGCCTTGTAAGTGGCAGTCTAAAAGAAAAAAAGTCTTTTAAGTGCAGTTTTCTTTCTTTGCAACAACCTCTTGCTATAAGCTAATATAAAAACATTTTTTTTTAAAGCAGGAAAAGTTTTCCTTTTTTTTAATGCATTGTTAGCTTTGTTTGATTTTCGTTAGCCAGCATTATCCAAGGAATCTGCTAACTTGTTTAACAATTTCACTAAAGAAACAGCACTTTGGGATGCAGCTCTCTAAAGGAATGGATGGCCTGCTGGGATTATATTTAAGAAGATGAACGGTTCTGTTACTTATGAAGGAAACCCAAATGCCACACAAACAACAGGTTGTCATTTTAAATAGCTATTTCATCGTGTACCGAGGAAATTGCTTACAAAAAAAATTTTTTAATGAACATAACTTATTCTTATGTATCTTTGTCAAATAAAAAAATTCTTAAAGTTCTTAATACTTTCAGAACTTTTTCCTGACTTAAAGTCAGTAAAAATTTTTCGTATAAACTATTTTTTTCCAACATCAAACAACACGATTTAAAAATTGAATATGATTTCACTTACTTTGAACAAATTGTAGAAATTAAATAAAACAATGATTTTTCAACTCATATCAATATTTGCGGTTTTATTCGCTATTTTGAGAATCATATATCACCCCCTAAAAATTACAGGGTTTTTCTTTCATGATATAGTTACCTACAAATTAAAAAAAAACCGTAAACAATACAAAAAAATTGGTAATAGTTTTGATCTTTAACTAAGAAATGAGAGATTATAGAAGCAAAGTGTAATTAAATAAATTTTAAATGGATTAACCACAGTACAAATCATTAATTAAGTTACAGAAGTATTGTGTACACATGAACACAGTTTCAGTGAAATGAAAGATCATGAAATTGATCAAGTTTATAGGTATATATTAAATAACGTTGATTAAAAACAATTAACTGTTAAATATAATTTCAAAAATAATTAAGGAAATAAATAGTATTTCAGCAGAAGAAAAAAGTATTCCAGCTTGAATTATAAAATAAATAAAATGTACATTATACAAACTAAGTGAGGCTAAGTAAACTTTAAGTGAAACATACTACAAAAAAAATTACCTTCTGATGAATTCTCACTTTTATCCGCGCGTTTGATGAGTAGAATAAATAAGTGAGAAGGAATGCGATTAATAGAGTGCCAACTATCACAGGTGATGTTTCCCACGTTTCCAAAAATAATGTAGAAATGTCCCTAAATGTATGGTGTAGGAATGTTAGGAAAGTTATGAAATGTTTATCATACGCTCCATGCGCATGGCCTTTGACTCTATATCTTTTCTTCGGCATTGTTTCGAATGCTATTTGAGTAGCAACGGGCAAGAATTTTTTGAAAGTGGGCAACTTGCCATGGTGTAGCCATTGCTCTGAGCACTTTCCTCAACAAGCAGCGACAGAAATAGGCTACCTTGTGTACTGGGAAAACTCATACTTAGAAGAAACCGAATGGTATATCTTCAAGCGGAAGTATTCATTTCATTATCTTAATCGTATATTTTTTTTTAATCAATTTGTTTTAAAAATAATCGCGCTTCTGTACTACATTCGAATTCAAAATGATTATATAAATTAACATGGAGATGATAAAATTATAGCTATAATTTATTAACTCTAGACAACGCATATATTTTTCATAAAAGTACATAAACTGCGTTTCATCCAGTTAGAATAGGACTGACTTTCCGCATAACAAGCAACAAGGAGAGAGAACGAGCTGTCCACCACCGATTTCATTCATGCTTGTAGTACATAGAGTCATGAGTGGAATGTTAACTGGCTAATAATCACTTCTCAACAATTTCCGAGAAAATTGAGTTGAAGTAATTCAAATGATTTTATATAATTAATTGTTCATATTGCGCAATTAACAAAGATGTAGTTTATTAATTTACGTAGCTTTGTTACATTATTTACAATGGAAATTATGTAAGTAATAAGATCGAAGAATTCAACTTTCCCATCACTTACTGCTCGATTGGGGTAAGGACATTTCATTATATAAAAACACTTAAATATTCAAATTCATTCTTCTCGGAAATGGTTCGAGGTGCCCCTATTGCTTTAACCAGATAGCAGCCCAGACATGAACCATATGTAGTATAAAAGCTTGAATCAAATCGGTGGCGGACACCTCTCCTTGTTAATGGGAATACTTAATAGCTCAGATAGGAATTATTTTAATCCACATATGAAATTATTAATTGCCGCAGCACTGATTCTACTTAAGAAAAGAAGATGTAATTGATAAGGGACTTGAAGTCGACAACTATTAAAAAATAATGAACTGGAGCTCTATTATCATAAGAGCATCTACAATAGTGTTTCCTTCACGTGTAACACAAATATATCCCAATTCCTCTCAAACAAAGCATGTTTCTCTGTAGGAAATGAGGTTGACCCATTGAAGTGGTACTTCTTATTAAATATATCGGCAGATTCTTTGAACAATACCAGTAAGAAAAAAAATAAAAAGATTCATTTTAATTATTTCATACATTTTTAAATAGTAGCTATTAATGAAATTACTTCTAAATAAAATAAAAGCTTGAAATTTAAACAATAGATTATTATACCGTGAAACAGACACCTAAATATTTATCAAGCAAACAGAAATAAATTTTTAGACATGCAAAACAATCAAAAGACATCTAAGCATTTTTTTAATATTCTTTTTGCAACGATTCACTAATTTGGATTATTTTTATTCCTTCAAAATCATTTGAATTTACTAATTCAATTACCTTTCTTAAATTTGAAGTTTTTACATTTAACTTTTCAATAAAAATGACTAATATTTTCGACAAATATTTCAATATTTTCTTTGTTCAGTTTAATAAAACAAATTACATCAAATGAAAACTACTATACAATACCTGTCAATACTTTACTTTCATATTATTACAATAAAAAAAAATATTCAATAAATATGCTTTCTAAAAAGAATCGAACAATAATTAGATGATAATCAGAAACATTTGCTACTAATGCTTAAAATAAGTATATAATAAATCATAAATCTCAGGTTTTGTAATCTTATTTTACTAAACATTTTTATAACTAAATATATATTATTTGAAAAAAATTATATTGCCGGCTAGCAATGATTCTAAAAGATTGAAATATTATCTGATGTTATAATATAAAAATAGGCTTTGATAGAAATAAAATCATGTTTGCATTCTATTTCTGTATAGAATAACTAGAGATAACACTTTACTTTTCTATATAGATGATGTGTGTGTGGCTAAAGCAACCTCGAGTTTCTTTTTCTGAAGTATGAGACAAACTAGCTAATGATGAAGATGAATTCCTCCTGGACAAGGAAGGACTTCTGTACAGCAAATCGCTGGTAGTTGTACTTGAAGGAGTCGGGGATGTCCATTTATATTCGGTTGTTTTCAAAATTGCATTTTCGTAGCTGCTTATAGAGTTGAATTTTGGTACGCGTGATGATAGGGTCGAAGACGAGAAATTTCTGGTTAAAGTACTTGGTACATAGGTACTAGGTGATATGTAAGAACTTGAAGATCGGTATTTAGATGATGATAATGTAGAGCTGAATGGCGGAGGTTTATATCGGTAACTTGATAGGCTGCTGTAGGAATCGCTCCCTGTATAACTTCTTGTTGAAGGAGAATATGATGACAATCTTGATGTTGATAATGAAGGAGTATATGCATTGTATGGAGACATTTAAATACTTTTTTTCATAAACTACGAAGTATATTATTTCTATTGTAAATTTTGGCGAGCACTACTTTTCCCCTTATCTTCAAGTCAATAAGCTTTTTTCAGGGAATCTTTTTTATTTAATTCTTTAATTCATTTTTTTCAATGTATACTTTGATTTATAGATACATTTTTCTGAACACACCTAATACATTCTATTAACTTCAGAAAACAAGAAATAATTTGATGAAGTAAGATGACGTAACCAGCTAACAGATATCTCTAACACAACTTTACGTCAAAATTTGATCATTACAAAAAGTTTTTACATATAAAATTTGGTTCTGATGTGCAACTTAATATCCACTAACACAGAAACACTTAAATGAATAAAAGTTATTGTGTTTTTCAAGTCATGAATGCTTCACTAACATTCTGCAATGACAAATGCAAAACATCCAGGTTACTTTCTCAGTAGAAATTATCATTCTGTATTTAAAGAGAAATAAACAGAAGAATGAAAATCTACGAACAACAAATTAAATCACAAAATAAAATGCATGCCGTAACTACAATAATTATTCATATGAATAAATAATAATAATAATAAATGTTACCTCGAAAATCTGGATCCATGACGAGCAAGACATAAAATTGAAAAATCTCACTTAATTTTCACTTAATATACTACAAAAAGAATTGTTTTTTTCTTTTATCTAACAAATTTGAAATGCAGATTTAACAAAAAAACATAGCGCCATCATTAAAAACATAGCTTCGGTCATCATTTTCAAGATACGAATGAAGTGCGAATCTAAGAGGAATTTTACATGATGCTTTTAAGTCTCTAGAGCAGCTCCTTTGCTGCTAATTTAACAAGCAAAACTGATCGCCGGAGTCGTCTAAAAATACGGACATTACGTCATCAAGTCTAGCTCGCCGAACTCAACTTCCTTGGAGTCTGTTAAGGAGAGGAAAACATTCTTTGCGTCGAAAGTATCATCTGAGAGAGAGAGAAAATTATGCTCTTCACGCATTTGGAAGAAAAAATAATAATAATATATAGAAGTGGGCCAATTTCTTTTATTATTTTCAAGTCTCATCTTTTTTTTTTTTTTTTTTTTTTTTAGAAAAGGATAAAGATCTGTTACTTAAGATTTGGTTACTTCCTTACAATGAATTTCTACGTTCTATTTTATAAACATATGAACAAAAATCTGGAATTTAAATTTAGATGTTTTTAAAATCACTCGATAAATTTTAAAATTAAAATAATTCCTTTAAATTAGAAAAATTAATAATGTGTTCAATACTTGATTTTTTTTTTTTTCAGTTTTAAAGAATTTTAAAAGGTATTTAAAAAACATCCTTGCATTAGTTTATATATTATTTTGCAAAAAATAATAACAATGCATATATTATATTTGGAAGGATTTTTCCTTAGAATTTATAAAAATAATTTTTTAAGCCTGAAAAAAAAAAATATTCAATTTCGAAAGCTTTGAATAAAATTAATATCTTCTTTGGAAACTTTTAAAATAAATTAAAAACTCATTTAAAAGAAACATCCACTGTTTTCATTTTAACTTAATTACATTATACAATGATTGTAAAAATACGATCTTCCGTTATTAGCATTATTATTCAATTATAATAGCCAATTTCAAACCGAAATTTACAATTAGATTGTAATGTAATTGTAATCAATTATAATGCTGCAGAACTTTTGCATATGCGAGTTCCAAAATTACATAAGAATGGAAAGCATCCATGCGTTATTATTACAGATGCACTATGTTTTGTTTAGGAAACAGTTGTTATTTTTCAAATTTTCAGCCACTTTTAAAAATATTTTTGTTGCATAAATATATCTTAATTAATACATTAATTTGAGTAAATTAATTATTCAAATTAATAAAGTTATAATAAGTACTTATTCATAAACATTAAATAGGAAAGATCATTTTTAAAAACTTATTATAAATAGGCACCATTTGATGCTTTTGGCCCACTAAAACATCACTAGAATTTTCCACATTACCTTTCTGTGTATTCTTAAAAGAATCTGGCCCACGTGTTGCAT
>BPLR01009480.1:0-29964 GCA_021605095.1 Caerostris extrusa | reverse complement strand
CAAAACTCTTACTGGCACTCATTAAAAGTACCTCTCCATATTGACTAAATATCCACTTCGTCATGGCCATTAGATCCGACGAAAGCCGACCCGCATTAAAGTATCACCTAGAAGTAACTTTTAAACCGAAACTATCCTTTGTGAGACCTTCATTATGTCCTTTCTCGCTGTAAAATAACAAACCTGGATGTATCCTCCTCCTAAAGCCAGGTTTAAAGGATAGCCATTAAAAAGAACTCTGCCATCCAAGCTACAAGGAATTATGGTGTGACTAAAGTGGGAAATTTCCTGATCGTTGTAGGAGCCTAGTTTTTATAAGTTAGAGATAAAAATAAGGCTTGAAAATTATTTAGGCCATACCCATTATCGTTACTATGCAAAGATAATAAAATTGTTCTTTTTTCATTTCAGTTTTTAGAGCTTAACTTTAAATACTCTTGAAACATTCACTACAGAAATAAGAATTATTCTAAAAGTTTTTCTTAATTTCTAGAAGTCTTCTGAAATTGTTGCCATTTCCTTCAAAGATACTTATTATATTACCAAAAATTAAATGGAAAATTTGTAGCATAACAGAAGCAAATAATAATTAAATAAACATGTATTATTGGTGTTATATTTTTAAGGTTACAGTGGAAAAGTTCATTGTAAAAGAAAGACTGAACATTCACTACAGAAAAAGAGATTTATTCTAAAAAGGTTTTTATAAATTTCGAAAAGTGTTCTGAAATTGTTGACATTCGAAAGATACTTATTATATTACCAAAAACAAAATGGCAAGTATGTAGAATAATGAAAGCAAATAATAATTGCATAAACGTTATATCTGCATAAAAATTAGAATTATTCTAAAAAGTTGTTATAAATTTCTAAAAGTCTTTTGAAATTATTGTCATTCGAAAGAGACTTATTATATTATCAAATACAAAATGGCGCGTGTGCAGAATAACAAAAGAAAATAAAATTGAATAAACATTATATTTGCATTCTATTTTTAAGTTTACAGTTACACTTCAATGCAAGGGAAAGACGGAACATTCACTACAGCATTAATCAATTCGATTCCTTTTCCTACAACATTCAGCTTTCCAAAACTCTTACTGGCACCATTAAAAGTACCTCTCCATATTGACTAAATATTTCCTGTCATGGCCATTAGATCTAACGAAAAGCCGACCCAGGCTTTAAAGTATCACCTAAAAGTAACTTTTTAAAACCAAACTGTCCTTTGTGAGACTCATTATGTCCTCCGCCGTAAAATAATAAACTCTGATGTATCCTCCCAAAGCCAGGTTTAAAGGATAGTCATTAATCCGGATTTCGCCCCCTTCATACCAGGGTAATTATGATGTGAGTAAAGGGTGAAATTTCTCGAGTCGTTATAGAAGTCTAGCTTCTTTAGTTGAGATAAAATAGGTGGCTTCAAAATTATTTAGGTAATATTCCATGATCGTTGATTATGTAGCAATAAAATTGTTCTATTTTATTTCTGAGTTTTTAGGGTTTCTCTTTTGAAATACGCTTTTTTTCTGAATTTGTATTTCTTCGATTTACCATCTGCTGGTATAATAACTTTGGATAAGTTAACGATTTACCATCTACTGGAATAATAACTTCGGATAAATTAACAAATAACAGTTGGTTATTTAAATATATAATATTTCTGAATAAAATGCATCTCTTTTTTTTATTTATAGATTGTGGTTTAATTAAAATTTTTTAGGATTTTTTTAACAGAATTTAGAAATTCACTGATTTGCTAGATATTTTTAGTCTAAATGAAACTGAAGTTTTGTTGTGAGTTATGAATACATATTATTGTGATAATTCGATATGTTGTAACTGGTAATATATATCGCCATATATATTACGAATTATAACGTATCGCAATAAAAATATCGAATTAATAACATCAGGTCATACCATATAGTAATATATTACGAATTCAATTTGGGATAATTCGATATACAGTATAATTATTAATTTTGGTTGCCTTGATTATACTAGAAAAGGATTTATTGTATGTATCCCAGCCCGAGATACGAAAAATTTGAATTCGACATCATTTGTTAATTTCAAACCAAACATTTTTCAATTGAATCCAAAAATTCTGCCCACTTGACTCGGGGTCGATGGTAACATGCACGCAAGTTGGCAGGAGGGTTAAAGTTGCAATTAACTGGTGGCGTCCATTGCAGTCCTTATTATCAGGAAACAGGAGATATCTTTTCTTCGATGCTAAATGATGGGAAGTGGCATATATAGAAAGGAATACAATACGTTAAAAATGTTTAAATATATTAAAAAATGCATTTGTCCATCAGGAAGATTCAAAATTAATTAGTATACAAAGGTTTCTAGTAGACGTTATACAAATTAATCATTTGTTTCTTAATCAACAGAGATGTAACAGCTTCATAATTATCCAGCTTGTAACGTGGGAGGTTCTGTTCACCAGGTTGATTCAAAAATTAATTGGCATACAAAGTTTTTCAGTAGTCGTTATACAAATCAATCATTTGCTTCTTGATCAACACAGATGTAGCTTAACATTATCGTATACCATAACGTATAAGTAGGTATACGATAGTCCGTTACGTAGCGTATACCATAAGGTTTCTGCTCACCAGGATGATTGAAAATTAATTAGAATACAAAGTTTTCCAGAAGAATTTATACAAATAAATCATTCACTTCTTGAACAGTAGAGATGTAACTTCTCCATTATCAGTGTATACCACGAGGGTTCTCCCTCACCAGGACGATTCAAAATTACATAGTATACAAAAATTTTCAAGTAGACGTTATACAAATCAATCATTTTCTTTTTGATCAACAGAGACGTAACGGATTCATCATTATCCAGCGTGCAACACGTATGTTCTCTTCACCAAACTGATTCAAAATTAATTGGCATACAAAGTTTTCCAGGAGAACTTTTACAAATAAATCATTCGCGTCTTGTACAGCAGAGATGTAACTTTCCCATTATCCAACCACGGGGTTCTACTATACTGCTACCAATTGTGATGACAATTTGATTGAGTGGGGCCTGTTGAGCTTCACATCCTTTTCCTTTTTTCCTGTCCAAACGAATGACCTGATTATCATATTAACATATTTAATTTCCGGGATGATTAACATATTTAACATACCCGTTCCTGGATTAGACCTGTCTTAAAGAAATGTTTATTGATACAATGGTAATACAAATAAGTATGGTAATTAAAATGTAATAAGCACCAAAATTGCAATAAAAAATAAATAAATGAATTTGATACTATTAATTCAAAACGATTTGGGGTCCTGATGGCCGTGTGAACTAGCGCTCGGTACCACAGGTTTCGGGTTCGAATCCCGGCGTTACCATGGATGTTTGTAGTGGTTCGAATCTCCTTTAAACCGTAGGTCCCGGTCTAATAAGATCGTAGAGAGTTGGGGGGGGAGGTTACTCGCATATCTTCAAAGCTACACGTACCCCCTGGGTAGTGCTAAATGGGTAACAGTGGTGGGCCTTTGCCTATGGCATAAAGATCAACTGTATTACCAGCTGCATTAGACACAATACAATTTAAGTGATATTAAATTAGCAATTCAAAAGAAAATATTATTAAAATAACAATTCGTAAGTTTAATTTCCTTTAAATCTCAGTGGTAGCAATTCAATAATTATTATTTTTGTTACTTTTCGTTTTAATTTTGCATTTGGAACGAAGAAAAAAATCGCTGTTAATAAAAATACATTAGCTTGAATTTGTGGGATTATATTTGAATCGTATAACCGAAACATGTTTATTAAAAATTTATTCGTTAAAAAATAGACCTACCAGATCATTTAATGCAGTAGAAATATTTAGTCGGAAACTCTCTAATTTTGAAAGAGTGTTTTAAACGATGTCTGAATTGTTCTTACAGTGAAGAATAACACATTGTGATTACAATTAAAGTCCCACTTTAAAAATGCTGTAAAAAAAGAACCCCTCATCATAATGAATTCAAATTTGAACGGAAGATGAAGAAGTTGGAAACTGTACGACATCAAAAAAAAAAAAAAAGATCCACATATTTTTTTCAACCAATGTGGTATGACCTTGTCATGGGGGATGGTCTTTTCACTAACAGAGCCACAACTTTTGAATGACTTAGAAGTCATTTTTCCGTCAAAAAACAGAAACAATCAAGCACATTGAACAACTACAATTGGTTTAATATGCAACTCATGCCAAACACGTTGTCATTTCGATTCAAAATATCATTGGCAACCGAATTCACTTTCTTTATCTCCGTTACAGCGCCATCTATTATACAAGTTGGAACTTTTTTTTTTTTTGATGCCGTACCGTTTCCTTTCTTCAAGTATCTTCAGTTGAAATTTGAATTCATTGTGACGGGTGGTTCTTTTTTTTTGACAGCCTTTTGAAAGTGGGACTTTAAATATAGTCACGCTGTGTATATCCGAGAATTAATAGCTCTTTCTTTTCTTTGATATATATAAAAGCTACCAATTTGAAGAAGTTCACAAGAAATATTTAACAACAATGTTTCATTCCTTGAATTAAATAAATGATACGACGTTCGTCTCCTGTATAATATTCGTATTCCATTTTGGGGAAAGGAAACCTGGCGATCTATCACCAGAGATATCCTCGAGATCTTCAATCATAAGTTATAGACATTCTATCTGTGTTATTTTTGGTCAGAAACTTCTCTTCTCCTAACGCTACTTTATTCTATACTTTTGATATACTGTATTCATCTACAAAGTATTTTTTATAAAATTTATTACATTTCTACAAAAATTTTAAATCTAGTTTTTTTAAAAATATTTTTTAAATTTCTTACACAATTACTATATTCGACCTAGTTTGAATTTATTATATTATACATAATAAATTTGTATATATTTTTTAAATGCTTATATTTTTCTGGCCCGTGAGATTTATCACCCTTTTACAAAATGTATTTATTTTATAATGGCCAAAGCAGTGCATTAAAAATACATTATGTGTGCATCTATGTATTCAAAAATTAACTGTCGAAATTAGAGAGAAATTAATTAAAAATAATATTCTTGCGAATATATTTGACAGATATTGCCTGTTTTATTTATATAAATCTTTATTCTGTTATTTTATTAAGGTTTAAATAAATCCATTATTCTATTATTTTATTAAAGTTTACATAAATCCATTATTCTATAATCTTATTTAACGATTTTTTGTATAATTCCTTTTTAAATCTAATTAATACTTAAGTTTCGTTATTTAACATTGATTATTAACATATCTCAATTCCATTGCTAATAATTCTCTTGCTTTTAAAATCTTAAGTGAAAATAAAACAGGCCATTTTGAAATCTAATAAGCACTTTTCATTCTTATTTGAATAATTTGAAATAAAGCCTTACGAATTTTTAAAGTTTAAATAAATTCATTGTTATATTATCTTATTAAGGTTTACATAAACCCATAATTCTATTATCTTATTTAACAATTTTTTGAATATTTCTTTTTTAAATCTAATTAATATTTATGTTTTTTTTTATTTAACATCGATTGTTGCCATTCGAAAGATACTTATTATATTACCATAAGCAAAATGGCGAGCATGCAGAATAACGGAAGCCAATAATAACTGAATAAATATTATATTTGCATTGTATTTTTAAGGTTACAGTTCACTGCAAGGGAAAGACGGGACGTTCACTACAGCATTAATCAATTCGATCCCTTTTTTTGTTACAACATCCAACGCTCCCCAACACTCTTACTGGCACCATTAAAAGCACCTCTCCATATTGACTAAATATTTCCTGTCATGGCCATTAGATCCGACGAAAGCTGACCCAGGCATTAAAGTATCCCCTAGAAGTAACTTTTAAACCCAACTGTCCTTTGTGAGACTCATTATGTCCTTCGCTGAAAAATGACAAACTCTGATGTATCCTCCTCCCAAAGCCAGATTTAAAGGGTAGTCGTTAATCCGGACTGCGCCATCCAAACCGAGGTAATTATGGGGCGACTAAAGGGTAACATTTCTGGAGTAGTTATATAAGTTTATAAGTTGAGATAAAAATAGGCGACTTGAATATTATTTAGGTATTAATCCGTTATCTTTAGATTATGCAGCAATAAGATTGTTCTTTTATTTCTGATTTTTTGGTATCTCTTTTGAATTAGGTTTTTCTTTTCTGAATTTGTAGTTCTTCGATTTACCATCTACTGGAATAACAACTTTGGATAAGTCAACGATTTTCCATCTAAGGGAATAATGATTTTGGGTATGTTAACGATTTACCGTCTACTGAAATGATAACTTTGGATAAGTTAACGATTCCAATAAGTTCGTAGAGCGTTGAGGGGTAGTATTACTCGCGTCCGTAGTATATCTGCAATCTACATTTGCCCCCTGGTTATTGCTAAATGGGTAAAAAGCAGTACAACCCTTGCTTATGGCGTAAAGACGAACTGTCTCTGTACTGCCAGTCGCATTAGAACAACAACTTTCAAAGAAAATAACCGAAACATGTTTATTAAAAATTTGTTTGTTTAAAAATAGAACAACCAAATCATTTAATACAGTACAAATATTTAGTAGGAAACTCTCTAATATTTGGAGTATTTTAAACGCTATCTGAATTGTCTCGACAGTGAATTTCTTGATAATTTCGAGAATTGATAGCTCTTTTTTTTTTAGTTTTACCTTATTTAATATGTATAAAAGCTACAGCTTTGAAGAAGTTCACAAGAAATATTTAACAATGTTTCATTCCTTGAATTAAATAAATGATACGACGTTCCTCTTCTGTATAATATTCGTGTTCCATTCTGGAGAAAAGGAAATCTGGCGATCTATCACCAGAGATATCCACGAGATCTTCAATCATAAGTTATAGACATTCTATCTGTGTTATTTTTGTTCAGAAACTTCTCTCTTCCCTTAACGTTACTTTATTTATACTTTTGATACTCTATTCATGATTCTACACTGTATTCTTTTATAAAATTTATTGCATTTATACAAAAAAATGAAATCTAGTTTTTTAAATATTTTTTTATTTCTCACGAAATTACTATATTTGACTAAGATTGAATTTATTATATTATATATAATAAATTTTTATATTTTTTAAAATGCTTATATTATTCCGGCCCTTGAGATTTATCACATTTTTACGAAATATATTTATTTTTATGATGGCCAAAGTAGTGAAAAACTAATCTATTAAAAATACATTATGTGTACATACATATATTTTCAAAAATGAACTGTCGACATTATGTGAACAAATTAACTTTGATTTTTTAAGTAATATTCTAGCAAATATATTACAGATAATGCCTGCTTTATTTGTGAGTTTGCAGTTATGAGTTCTCAGAATAATTAAATTATATTCTGCGAACTCATGATGCTCGCACATCTTGGAACCTCTAATATAACAGGTTCTGTTTCACTTTAAGTGACCTCAGTTAACATCTCTAGATACACACAATAGATTGTTAATAAGAGAGTAAACTAGATTTTTAGTTGAAGTTGTTATCGCTTTTCGTTCAATTTACACCGAAGCAATGTTTTTACGAAAATAAAATTGACCAAACGCAAAACACGCTCACACATAACGGACACTAACCTGCAACACCAATTTTTTATTTCGACTATATTTATATATTTTTTTACATTTCAATGTTAGGGCTATATATTTCTTTTACAATGTTCGTTTAGTATCATTATTATTTACATGTAAGAATAATAGTAAACAAAAAAAAAAAATAATATCTATGTTTCAATTTGTCACTCCAAAAAATATCTGTAGTGGGTCTGAATCTAATATGGGAATCTATAATTTTATATGCGGCCCGCGGAGATAGGGTGCATTTCAAAGTGGCCGGCAAGATCATGTAGGTTGGCCACTCCTTCACTACATCAATTTGTTTTATTATTTATATTCTTCTGCCTTTTAATGGGCGGACTCTCACACTATTAGCATCAATATTGATAATTTACAAGACAATTAGCAAGTAGAATTTTTAAATTTAAGTATTTCAGGTTGATTATTTCATGTTGAATACAGAAAACGTGTCACACAGTCATTGATTAATGAAAGCATGAAAGTAAATATAAACATTTTAAAAATTAAACTATTAAAAAGTAGCGTTGTGCATTTTTCTATTGTGTAGTTCTGAACATATTTAGTAATTAAGAATGAACAGGTCATATTCAATGGACATATTTTTTCTTGCAGTCTATTTGGGTTCACTCAATCATATCAGCCGATTTCATATCGAAATCCTATTGACTTAAATTAGAATATAGATTTTAAATGGGATAATTTCCATAAGACTTCGTGCATATAATTTAATTTCTTTGTAACTTAACGCTAGTGTAACTGAAGGTTAATGTGGAACCTTCACATTTAATCTGATTCTCAACCTGAACAGAAACGAGCTCTTGGGAAATGATTCCTTTTTGCGTACCGCAATATCCTGAAAACTTTTTCCATTCTGTTCGGTGAGTTGTCATCGATTGAGTGGAGCGATCTCTTCCACTTTTTTGCGGTCTCCCGGAAACGGACTCCGGGAATAAAAAAGGGAAAAGGCAGCATTCTTCGGTTTGTCTTGGACGCTCCGAGAACCACGGAGAATGGAAATTGGCTTCCAGGAAAGAATCTTTCTTTCAAAAACTCGAATAAGTGTCGACACTTTTAGATAGTTTTTCTTCCCTACTCTTCGATAGTAGGGCGAGGTATTTGAGAATTTAATATTTGCTAAGCGAGAAAAAAAAACTCAGTGCGACAGGGGAATACTTTGGATAAAAAAGAGAACAGTATTCAAATGTGTTCTGTTTATTGGCTTGTCTATAAGTGCGAAAGCAATAAGAGGAAGAATGCAGTTGTTTGCGAAGTAAACATTCGGAAGAAGTCGAAGAATTAGCGAGGCTTTTTATTTCAAATCATGCCAAACAAGAATGAAAGTGCTGATTGGATTTCAGAATGGCCTTTTTTTTGTTTCCACTTAAGATTTTCAGAATAATTAGCAGTGGAATTGAAATATGTTAATAATCAATGTTAAATATGGAAGCTTAAATATTAATTAGATTTTAAAAGGAATTATACAAAAAATCGTTAAATAAGATAATAGAATAATGGATTTATGTAAACTTTAATAAAATAATAGAATAAAAGGGTTTATATAAACCTTAATAAAATAATAGAATAATGCATTTATTTAAGCCTTAATAAAATAATAGAATAATGGATTTATTTAAGCCTTAATAAAATGATAGAATAAAAGGATTTATATAAACCTTAATAAATTAATAGAATAATGAATTTATATAAACTTAAAAAAAATTCGTAAGGCTTTATTTCACATTACTCCAAATAAGAATGACGGTCAGTTAGGCCCATTGAAGTCTGATTGGAGAGTAATTATTGACTTGAGAATTTTTGTATTCAGAAGAGTAAATTTTTCTCTAAATTATAAGCATCAATTGATTTGAGATTTTAAATATATTTTTAAATATAAATATGAACTATTAACTATCGACGATTATCAGTGAATTTTTTTGGAGATAGATAATTTTTGCTTCTTAATTAGATAGTTAGTCTTCTTTATATATTTAAAATAACATCCTTTTTTTTTTTTTTTTTTATATTAAATATGAAATATTATATTTATAATTATTTTTTAAATAAAATAATCTTTTAGCTTAAATATAATATTAATTATGAGCAAAATGTTTTTCTACTCTGTTCAGAATTCTCTGGTTTTAAGGCATTTAGTGAAAAGTAAATGGAAAGTCATTTTGAAATTCCATAAGCACTTTTCTTTCTTATTCAGAATACTTTGAAATAAACCTTCGATAATTTTTTAAGATTTAAATGGATCTATTTTTCTATTTTTTTTTTGTATTTATGTAGTAATTATTTTATATAATTTCTTTATAATATTTCTAAGTTTCCTTATATATGTTGCATAATACCTTTATTTTCCTTGTATCATTCATTTATATAATTAATAATAATAATTCTTTTTGCGTAATCCTTCTATATATTTTTTTTTATATTAATTTTATAATTCGTTTTTTAACAAAATCAACAAACAAATTTCTATATAGAATCAATTATTAACAAGATTAAGTTCTACTTTTAAGAATGCTCTTGCTGCTACACGCTTCAGTGAAAAGTAAAAAAAAAAAAAATTCATTATAAAATTAAATAAAAATTTTTCATTCTAATTTGGAATAATTTGAAGTAAAGCCTTAAGAATTTTTTCAGATTAAATAAATCCATTATTCTATTATCTTATTTAAAAATTTTTTTTGTATAATTCCTTTTTAAATCTAATTAATATTTACGTTTCTTTATTTAACATCGATTATTAACTTATTTCAATTCGACTGCTAATAATTCTCTTGCTTTTAAAGTCTTAAATGAAAACAAAAAATAAGCATTTCTCATTCTTATTTGGAATGATTTGAAATAAAGCCTCGCTAATTCTTCGACTTCTTCCGAATGTTTACTTCGCAAACAACTGCATTCTTCCTCTTATTGCCTTCCCACTCGTAGATAAGCCAATAAACAGAATACATTTGAATACTGTTCTCTTTTTTTTAACCAAAGTATTCCCCCTGTCGCAATGAGCTGGGTTTTTCTCGCCTAGTAAATATTAAATTCTCAAAGACTCATCCTTCTATCTCACTTTTAGAAAAATTCTCTAAAAGTGTCGAAATTTATTCGAGTTTTTGGAGAAAAGATTCTTTCCTGGAAGCCAATTTCCATTCTCCGTGATTCTCGGAGCGTCCAAGACAAACCGAAAAATGCCGCCGTTTTCCTTTTTTTTATCTTCCTGGAGTCCGTTTCTCGGGAGACTCCAAAAAGTGGAAGAGATCGCTCCACTCAATCGATGACAACCCACCGAGCAGATTGGAAAAAGTTTTCGAGATATTGCGGTACGTAAAAGGACTCACTTCCGAAGAGCTCGCTTCTGTTCGGGATTGAGAATCAGATAAAATGTAAAGGTTCCACATGAATCTTCAGTTACAGTTACATCAGGGTTACGTTAGAATAAAATTGAACCATATGCATGAAGTCATATGGAAATTATCCCATTTGAAGTGCATAAAAAGGCACATCATTGCCACATTCGAATCCTGGCGGTGGCACATCAATGCCACCGTCGGGATTCGAATCTGAATCCTGTTTTACCAAAGACTAGCCACCTGGCCACCAGGCCGCAACTATTCCAAATGGGTGTTTGTTAACAACAAATTAATAAAACTCGCAAAACGATAGCTATATACTATTGCTATGTAAATAATGAGAATTATTTAGTACAATTTTGAAAGTTCTCAATTTTTATTTCGTAGCTTTTATTTTATATTAAATGAAGCGTAAATTTAAGTATGCAATAACAATTGTTTTATTAGGTTAATTTGTACTCTGTCATTGAAAAGTAAATATTAAAAAAAAAACCGATTTTTACAGAAGTTACTTTAAAATGAATTTTACATTAGTTTCAAATGTGAGAATTTTAAAAAGACCCCAAAGTTTGGAACTAATTCATTAAATTCCCCTGATATTTTTTTCTAATGCAATTATTTTGGCGTGAATTTTGAATAACCTTTAATGGAGTCATATCAATGTAAAGAATTTCAAACACTTCCAAATTCAAAAGGACTTAAATTAATTGAAACTGACAAAGAGATAACTATAAACAATTGCTGTGCAAATAATTAAACATTTCTCCAACTTATTTAACTAAGTATCTCCAACAATTTCGAAAATTCTTAAGTTCCTATTATTCTAACTTTAATACTTAAACATTCAACTTGCAACTGTTTGTAGCGGATTCATTTAAAAACAACACATGGGAATTTAAGATTTAGCAAAAAAAAAAAAAAAAATTCTTAGAAATTGCCTTAAAATGACTTTAGCGTCAGTTTAAATGAAAGCAATTAAGAAAAAAGAAATCAGATTTCATGGAGTTAATTTATCAACTTTAACACGAATTTCTTTTCGCTAAAGTTACTTTGGAAATGAATTTTGAGTTAACTTTAACGGAAACACTTCAAATTGAATTCAAATGTACTGAAGTTAATGATGTACATTAAATAAAAACTTGTTAAGAAGTAAATAAGCCAAAATGGAATAGCTTGTCCGTTTATTTGACCGATGGATAAGGTTACTTTTCATTTCCTAATGATGAAATCATTACTCTACTGTTTTGTTTTGCTTATTTTTATATCGTACCTTACACAAATCAATTAGCAAAATTAATTAAGAATTGTAATCAGTTCAGCATCGATTGCTAAGTCAATGGTTTGTTGAATTTTTAAAAATAATCATAGGGAAAATATTTAATAGAATTTAAAATGGCTATAATGAGAATGTTTAATATTTTTAAAACGGTCTTTTACTTGCTATGTATTGTTTAAATATATTTCATATTGTGTTTATGTAATTAACGGAATTAAAATTAAAGATTATGATGCAAATTTTAAAAATATATTCGCATTTATATCTGAATTTCCAAATATATTATAATTTATATTTTATGCATTATATTTTTATATCGGATGTATTAATATTATACTCTTCTTTGGATCATCCTATTAAAACTTTGGGGCCTGATCGTCGAGTGACTGGTGCTCAGGAGCCACAGGGGTTTGGGTTCGGGTCCCGGAGGTGCCATGGATGTTTTTAGTGGTTCGGAATAATGGTTCACTTTAAACCGTAGATCCCTGTCTAATATAACTGTAGAGAGTTGGGCGTAGGGCTAACAACCCTACCCCGTAAAAGTCAGTTGACAGACTACCTTAGCCCACCATTATGATGATTAAAATTAATTTTTTTTGAAATATCTTTAAGGCATTTAAACTTTTTTTTAAATATTCAATATCAATATAAAATAACCATTTAAAAAAATAAGATAATTAATAATAAAGCAAATCTAACACGATTGAAAAGTAGTTATTATCATTTGTTTGAATCGATACTCTTTCAACGACATACAATTAAATTAAAAATTTAAAGTTGCATTTCAGCATAAGCTGAATTTGTGTAAAGATTAAATGTAGCAGAAGGATGAATTTTTGTAACAGAGTTTCTTTTCCTTTAACAAGGAATTGTTTCCACTGCTATTATCGATCTGGTCGTACATCCATGTTAAATAACGCAATCTTGACTTTTATCAAGCTGCCCCACTACAGAAACTATCACCTGAGAATGGAAGAGCTAAAAGCTCTCGGATGTCAACACGCACTGAGGATAGGAATTTGAATAAATCTTTCAACCTACTCCGCGTAAGTGGCGTTTTGTAATGAAATAAATTACGAATTTAAATTGAATTTCGAAGCAGAAGCGTTATAGAGTGTGTTCCTTAAATTAAACTTCAAGATGCTTCATGAATATTTATGTCATACATCTGATTTGGATTTACTGAAGTTAGAATTTTTATTTTTTGTTGAGATCATTTCATGACCCTTTTTTTTGTAATTATACGATTTATTCAGTTTTCATCCAACATACAAATAGAGAAATCTTACGAGTAGTAAGAATTTAACAGATCAGACACAGCAAATATCAACAAGCAATTACGGCAAGGGTAGCAGATACAAATGATCTTAGGACCACTTTGGAAATGCATCTTTTAGTATCTTTTATTATTAACTCTTTTTTTTAACTTTGTTAACTTTATTGTTGACTTTTTTTTTTTGACTTTAGAGTTAACTTTTATTTTTGGAAATGCATGTACAACTATTTAAAAAAAATTACTGGAGAAATAAAAATGCTTCTTCTTATCCCACTGGGGAGACAGCAATATCTAGAACAGGGGTGACCAACCCAAATGATCTTCAGGGCCCCATATAAAATTATATATCCTCATATTAGATTTAGATCCACTATAGACATTTTTAGGAGTGAAAAATTAAAACATAATGAGTTATTATTTTTGTGCTTACCATTATTCTTACATGTAAACATAGATAATATAAAAATAATGATACTAAACGTATATTCTAAAGAAATATATAACAATAAAAATGAAATATGAAAATTTATAATTATACTAGTTGACCCGGCGAACGTTGTTTTGCCATATACATTAGTTCTATAAAATATTTTTTAGTTAAATAAATAAAAAAAAAATAACTTACGATAAGTGTGTGGAAATATGGTTATGACTGGAAGAGGAATGGAACGTTGCAGGCAATGACGGCGTATAAAATGATAATACACTAACCATTTATTTATTTCATGCTTTATATTTTATTAAATTAATAAATATATTTTAAATTACATTATATAATAGATGTATATGCATCAAAAATAGTTATTTATATATTTACTACTAATTAGGGCAATTAAAAATAATCAACATCAATCTCTAAGTGCAATGGAGTGTGCGATATTTTTTGGTTAGTCCGTCTTTAGCCAACACAAGCAAACTGGATGGTTTACCCACACGAGAACATGCCGGGTATGGTTGTCCGATGGAAAACATGGTGCGCCCAAATCTAAGCTACAAACAGACATCGTTTGGCCTTGTGACTTATTGATTGTCATTGCGAATGCCAATCTAATTGGAAATTGAATACGTTTGAATTCAATAGGCACATCTGTGGGAATCATAGGGATTCGTGTCAGCAATATATTTTCGCCTCGGTACTTGCCATTCAAAATGCTGGCTTCGATAACGTTTTTCATTAATTTTTCAATGACTAATCGTGTTCCATTGCACAGCCATGGTGGGTTCAAATTACGAATCAAAATAACCGGAGATCCAACCTTTAATTGTAAATGATGCGGTGGCTGCCTGGCAAATCCAATGAATTAAAAACTCAATTGGATAATTTACAGCTTCATTGGCATCGCAAACTCGATAGATTTGTTGTATCTTGGAATTTATACCACTGACGTCCACATTTTTTGCTGCCAAAATTGCTCTTTCTGCCAACCAATCAAGATTTTTGAATTGTGTGCATACATCGGGAAATATGTGGTCGATGAGATTATTTTTGCGAGTCGATGATTGTGCAGAAATCTATCGGAAATTTTATGCATCCAGTATTTTCATGTACAGCAATTTTTCCATCGCCATTATCTAACAGTTGCTTTGAGAATGTTTCAGCGGATGGATCTTGAAGCATTTGAACGCGCATGTTTACTTTTAGTTGTAATTTTTAAACACAGTGACGATGATTTAACGTCACTTTCTTGATTTTATTGAACTTCTTGATTTTTCACTTTTTGACGTCACTTTCCAAAGTGACGATGATTTTAAGCATGCGTTGATCTCATCAGCGTACGCTGAACGTGGAATGGTAGGAAGTGTTTGCCTGAAATCATCTGAAAGGAGTAACAGAGTGTCGCTAAATAGTTTGTCGTTATAAGATTATGCTTTCGATAATCTTAAGCTTTCGAATTGCAAATAACACTTACTTTACTGGAATCCTAGATTCGCCACAATAAAGTAAATTACAACACAATTACACCTGTAAGTTAAAACGCAATAACAGCCATTTTATTTTTCTTAGAACAATAATAAAGTTGCCAATTTTGCTTAACTAAACATTAACACACTCTACACGCGTAAATATAATTTAATGCTACACGTGCAAAAGAATATAACTTAACAAAACATTAACTTAAGACATTAACACGCTACACGTGCAAATATAACAGTATTCGTTCTCTTATTATTTGACTTACCTTTAACAATGATAAAACACGTATATTTATTTAGCACATAAATATTTCTCTTTAAATTAAAACTATTCCCACAAAAACCTTGCGTATAATATATACAGGTAAAGCAACGGCCGTTGTTGGCGCGAGTTCACAACACGTGTTGATTTATATAAGATCATTTAATTAAATAAAAGTAAAAAAAATGAAGCCGATTAAAGACTTTAATTTTTTGTTTAAGCACACGTGCTGTAATGTCATGACTAAGAAATTAAAAAAAAAACACTACATTGTTTCACGAAAGAAATTTTTAAAATATTTAGGGGGACCACACTTATCACTTAGGGGTTTAAAAAATAGATTACGACCGATTCGCAGACCTACCAAATATGCACAAAAATTTTCATAAGAATCGGTCCAGCCGTTTCGGAGGAGTTTGGCAACAAACACTGTGACACGAGAATTTTATATATTAGATAAACGAAATAAAAAATGAAATCATTGATGCCTTACTGTTTCCCCCTTCTTGAAGTATCTTCAATTCAAATTTGAACTCATTGTGATGAGTGGTTCTTTTTCTACAGCCTTTTGAAAGTGGGACTTTTTAATTATAATCACCCTGTATATATAAATATTGCAGGAAATATATAAATATATTTGTTATATCCTGATTTAAAATTTAAATAAACTTATCGTATAGATTCGTTGAAATTCTTTTTTCGATTTTTATTATTGCAATTTCAATGCATAACATCTATTATCCATAGAAGATTTTGACAATGCTTCTAAAATCCACAAAAAGAAATATATTTCGTGCCACACGGGGTCTGACAGTGATTTGTTCATGAGAATTTTTTACTAAAACGTTAAATTACACTGAACAATATTGGCAATAAAGATAGCAACAAATGTCACATAATATTGGTGGATAAAGAGATTTTTATTCAATATTGCAGGAGGTAAGTACGGGAGGCCCCACGTTTGGGTGACAGTTTGTAGTAGATGTGTCGTCATTGGTTTGAGCAGCTTCAATTGGGTGTGGTCAAAACGAGTTCCAAGTACAATAATACATTTATTTTGACGCGCACAAGTACTACAATTACGATTTAAAAAATAAACAATATTTAACAAACAGCATGTATATTTAAAGAACATTCAATTAGAGTTTTTGTGGAGGGATTCCACTTTCCACTCCCGTAATGAGAGATTACTTGAAAAAAAAGAAATTCTTTAACTTGTCAATAATTGCAGCAATTATTTCCCCTATATCCCGCAAATGTTCTGACAAAGTTTTCGCTATAAAACAAAATGTATGGCTTTAGATTATAAATTTAAATATATTTGATAAACTAAATATTAAAAAAAAACAACTACTGAACACAAAATCGGAAAAGAAATTCTCCAACTTGTAGGCTAAAATAATTTCTGAAATTATTGACATCACGCAGATGTTCTGACAAACTTTCCGCTATAAAACAACGTTTATGGCTTTAGACCATAAATGTAAATATATTTGATAAACTAAATATTTAAAAAAACATCTATTTAATATATAATCGGAAAAATGTCAGAAAATATGTTTTGATAAGAAGGAAAAAATATTGAATTGCGTAGAAAATGTAACATTCCACGTTCTAAATATTTCTTCGACGTTTCCAATGGAGACGGAAAAAGAGGTTTTACCAGAAAAGTAACCATTTTCTTTTCCAAGAATCTTTCTGAGATATTTCGACGTGAATTAGACGGCAAACTGTCATATAATGAGGTTTTTAAATCAAAATTGATATCCGTAGCACTTAAATGTTGTAAATTTAGGTATAGATTAGGAAAAGTCTCAAGTCTCGAATTTGTTGGAAATGCAATTTAGGTGTGGTCTGAGAAATGTATTAAAAAGAAGAAAAAAAAAAGTTTTCAATGATTTCACTTTTAAAAGTGGAGAACCACAATTGAAAATTTTTTTTTAAAGATGACATCAAGCCAAACTCTTTCTTTAAAGCATTACAATGGTTGAAATAAAATAAAAAGACATTAAAATTCAGATAAGAAAGATGGTTTTAGAATGAGAAGGAAATGAAATGAAGCCTGAAATGGCCTTTTTGAAGTATTTTTTTTTTTTTCATAAATGATAAACTCCGCCACTTATTTTTGCTATCAATTGTATCAAACCCTCAAGAAATACTCCAAATTTAATCTTAGACAGGAAAAACATCTTTTAAACATAAGATATATGATAACTGGAATAATTCATTGATACATGAATGTCGAAATGATTAAGGCATTATTGAAAGAAATTTTAATTCAATTTCTTCATCGTGAATTATCTTCTAAATTACTCCAATAAAAGCTCAAGAACTGGTTTTTCTTTCCTTTATTATATTATTCATAATGCATTATATTTAAAGATTTTCATTTTAATTTAATTAACCGTGTTATTTTCTACAAATTGAATTAAACTTCGAAATTGAGTTAATTGAATAATTGAAACCATGGTTCCACCTAAAATATTTTCACCTGTAACCGAATCGAACTGACAACGTATTCGAGATGAGTTGCACATTAAACCTGCTGTAGTGTTCAATGTGCTGGATTGTTTCGTTTTTTGACGGAAAAATGACTTCCAAGTCATTCAACAGTTGCGACACTGTTTAGGGGAAATCCCCTCCACAACGGCAAGGTCATACCAAATTGGATGGGACAAATTGGAGGAAATTTTTTGATGCCATACCATTTCTCCCTTCTTCAAGAATCTTCAGCACAAATTTCAACTCATTGTGACGAGTGGTTCTTTTTTTACAGCATTTTCGACAGCATTTTTAAAATACATGGTGATTATAATTAAAGGGGACTTTAATTATAATCACCATGTATTTAAAAAGATAATTGACTTAATTTTGTCATGTACGTATTTCTCTAATGCTGAATAAGAAATATTTTTTATATATTATTTATTTAAACATATTTACGTTTAAAAAAAATTTTAAACTCTTTTAAAACCTATTTAAGTTCCAAATTATTCACTTGGTTTGTCAGCATATATAGAAATAACTTTTGAAGATTGGCACTCGATTGAATATTATCATAAACTACAGTACCTGAGGAATAAATCAGCATATAAAAAAAGTTAATATATATTTTTTTATTTGGCCAAAAATATTCATAGGCATTACAAAATAAACGACACAGAATAACTCCGAGGACTTTTAGTAACCATTTACGTTCAAGATATTCATACCATTCTAGATTTATATTCATATAGATACTGCGAAGTCCAACTTAAGGTATGTGCAAAGGATCGACTGCTGTACTACAAAACCCTCTACCACAGAAAAGAATCAATATGATTTCGAGGGCGAAAACTTTCCTCTCTTGTGTAGAAATTCCTTTTATGACGGCAAAATGCACCATCCACGGAAAAGAAAAAGTTTGGGTTTCTGCTTACTTTTTCCGAAAATGTCTAGTCTGCACAAACAAAGGATAAAATTGAACTCGCCTGTGAGTAGTCCGGCGTGATGTTATAGGCTAGTAAGAAGGTATTATGTGATGATGGTGTCCTGTTGGTGTTGTCAAATATTTTTTTTATGATAATATTTCTGGTTGAAGAGAACTCTTTTATCAACATGTAATATTATAAAATTATCATGAAAATATTTAATCACATGAATAAGATATCGTAACCCCATATTACCTTCTTAAAAACGTATAACATGACGCCAGACTACTCACAAACGCGTTAAATTTTATCCTTTATAAACATGTTAATAAAGCATGTTAACTAATAAAAAATGCTTTACAATTTTGAAGAGTACTCGCTATAAAGCAACGTTTGCAACTTTTATGGCTTTAGACCCTAAATATAAATATATTTGATAAACTAAATATTAGAAAAAACAAACATCTATTTAATATGTAATCGGAAAAATGTCAGAAAGTATGTTTGGATAAAAATATTGAATTGCATAGAAAATGTAACATTCTACGTTCTAAATATTTCTTCATCGTTTCCAATGGTGACAGAAAAGAGGTTTTACCAGAAAAGTAGCCATTTTCTTTTCCAGAATTTTTTAAAATAATCCAGTGTGAATTAGACGGCAACTGTCATATAATGAGGTTTTAAATCAAAATCTATATCCGTAACACTCAAATGTAGTAAATTTAGATATAGATTAGGAAAAGTCTCAAGTCTTTGAATTTGTTGGAAATGCAATTTAGATGTGGTTAGAGAAATGTATTAAAAAAGAAGACGAAAAAGAAAAGTTTTCAATGGCTTCACTTTTAAAAGTGGAGAGCCACAATTGAAAACATTTTTTTTCAAGATGACATCAAGCCAAACTCTTTTCTTTAAAGCATTACAATAGTTGAAATAAAATAAAAAGACATTAAGGATAAGATAAAGAAAGATGATTTTTGAATGAGAAGAAAATGAAATGAAGCCTGAAATGGCCTTTGAAGTATTTTTTTTAATAAGTGATAAACTCCGTCGCTTATTTTTGCTGTCAATTGTATCAAACCCTCAATAAATAGTCCAAATTTAATCTTAGCTAGAAAAACATCTTTTAAACATAAGATATATATGATGACTGGAATAATTCATCGATACGAATGTCGAAATGATTAAGGTTTTATTGAAAAAGACATTATAATTTTATTTCTTCATTGTGAATTATCTTCTAAATGACTCCAATAAAAGTTCAAGAACTTTCCTTTATTTTATTAATGATAATGTATTGTATTTAAAATTTCAGTTTATTTTAATTAACCGTGTTACTTTCTACCAAATGAAATAAACTTCGAAATTGAGTTAATTGATTATTGAATAAAACTCTCGTTATCCACCAATATTGTGTGGCATTTGTTGCTGTCCTTTTTAATTTAATTAACGCGTTATTTTCTACAAAATGAATTAAACTATTGTTGTTATCGTGCCCAGGGATTTAAAATATTATTATTAAAGCTAGATCAAGTCAAAAGTCGTCACGATAGCGGCCGCTAGCAACGGCGCCGCTTCACTCTACAGGACTTCTCTTTAAGTTGGCCTCGATTGGCACCCTACCCAATTCCAAAACATGGGGAGTGAGTGCTGGCCACTCTAGAATGTGCTGAGGTGTTACAGAAAGCGTTTTGGCAATTAAACTATTGTTGTTCACTATTGAGTTATATGAAATGTTCCTATCCAAACATGAAATAAAATCTTGAACTTCACTTAAAAATAATTGATATCTTTTTCCTCAACTTAAAGTGTGATCTAAAGGCATGTATGTTAAGGTTGTAAAATTAAGACTTTGGTACATGTTTTAGGCTTAGTCTGGTTGAAAAACATATTTTTAGGCTTTCAAAAGTCTAGATTTATATATTGTTTAAATTCTTCGTAATATTTTCAATAATTAAAAAGAAATAGTCTACTTAATTTTTATCTTATAACTATTTCTCTACTGCTGAATAAGAAATATTTTTATATTTATTTATTTGATCATATTTTTATGTTTAAAAAATATTTGAAAACCTTTTTTTTTTTTTATTTGAAGTTCCAAATTATTCACTTGGTTTGGCAACATATCGCATTCGCATTTATATAAATAACTTTTGAAAATAGGCATCTCGATTGAATATTATCATAAACTACAGTACCTGAGGAATAAATCAGCATATAAAAAAGTTAATACTTTTTTTTATTTGGCCAAAATATTCATGGGCATTATAAAATAAACGACACAGAATAACTCCAAGGACTTTTAGTAACCATCGACATTCAAGATATTCATACCATTCTAGATTTATATTCATACAGATGCTATGAGTCCAACTTAAGGTATGTGCAAAGGAATCGATTGCTATGCTACAAAACCCTACCACAGAAAAGAATCAATATGATGGCAAATATGAGGGCGAAAGACTACTCACAGGGGCGCTCAATTTTATTCTTTTAAACGGCAAAAAGCATGTTAGCTAATAGAAAATGACTTTTAAAATTTTGAAGAGCACTTTTGAAACTCTTCATCAAAGTCTGGCGCATTTATATTAGTTAGAAGGTACATGCTTTATTAATATGATTATTTTACATGTTTACAAAGAATACAAGTTGAAAGTGCTTTAAAGTTGAATTTTTCTGGCAAAATGTTATAGTTGGTAAAAAGGTAATATGTTATGATGGTGTCCTGTTGATGTGTTAGAAATATTATTATAAAATTATCATGAAATAATTTTTCTTGAAAAGTTTATAAAACTTGTTGATAAAGGCGCAGTTTTAAAGTGTTCTGCAAATTTAAGCTTTAACGGCGTTTTCTGTTAGTTAACGTGCTATTATTAAACATGTTCGCAAAGGATAAAATTAAACAAGTTTATGAATAATCTGGCGGGATGTTATAGGTTAATAAGAAGGTAATATGTGATGATGGTATCCTGTTGATGTTGTTAAATATTTTTCATGATTATTTTATGATATTTTTGTCGATAAAGAATTTTAAAAGTTGTTTTCAAGACTGTAAATTTTTCAAAATTAGTTAACATTTTCTAATGGTTAACGTTTTATATTTATGTACTATCTGGCTTTCGGTATGACAGGATTCAAAACTGAACGCGCTTTGCCTGGAGTGATGTTATAGGTTGGTAAGGAGGTCCATATGTGATGATCCGGCCTCATGTCCTGAGCGCTGTCCTAAGTATTTTCATGATCCGTTTATAAGTCACACGCGCCTTCTTGTTTAGAAAGAGCTTTAACATCGGTGCAACCTTCAAGACGAAAGATTTTCTGTTAATATGCTTTATTTAGTTTTATATTGATGTACTGCATCTAGTACATAAATATAAGTGCATATCTATGATTTATAATCGTATAAGTGTGATTATCTGGTGCTTTATATCGTGGCATAAAAAATTACTGTAAGTAAATAAGATCAGATTATGGTAAAAAATATCAGTGAAAATGTATGATTAGGAAACAAATGAATTCAGAGATGCAAGTAATAAATCATTTAAACAGCGGCTATCCTCATATTAAACGGTGGTATAGTTACAAAAGCACATAGTTAAAAACCTTGATTGAAAGGACATAAATATTTAACTTCATTATAAATAGCATAGCTTTTATGTAATAAAAAAAAAAAAGGTTTTTTTTTTTTTTCAGTTAAAAAGTGACTGATGTCAGAAGAAAAAAAACGCCTGATTATTTCTGTACTTTTTTAAATTATAAGAAATAATTATATCTTTTTCGTTGAATATTGGTTGAAATCGTTTATGTATGCAGCAAAGTTTAGATTCAGGTATTCCTACACTGAAATGTTCTATCTGGGTGTGGGCATGTGTGCATATCCACTGTCGAATGCTTCTTAACGTTAGTGGTTTGGAATCCATTTTTAAACTGTAGGTCCCTGTCTGTTTAGGCCTCGTGTGCACAAGATGACAGTAGAAAGACAAACCAAACCAATCTTTGTTCTTTTGGTTGTTTTCACTCTTCTTTTAGTTACCGTTCCAACGATATTTATGGTTTTTCATTATGGAGATCATATTCTAATTAAAAAAGTTGGTGTTACCATTTGAAATTTTCAAAATCGTGTTACTGTAACCATAACTGTTAGTTTAATTGTTGTTTTTCATATGATTAATGATCCTATACTTCAAAATACTTTTTAAATAAAATTTTATTAAACTACTGTGAACAGTATGATAGCCAAACGCTAATGTATCTGGATAATTTTCTCTAATCACTGCATATATTTGATACAAAAATATGCTATTTTATATTTCAGATTCATAGATATCGTTTTCTAGATCAATATTTCTGTTCAAATGATTAGAATCACTAACAGATCGATGAAATTTATCTATCTTTTAAATTATCTGTTTTGGGAATTTTTGTATTGATTGCTATCTTTCAGCAACGTCAAGTTCAGTGGCATGGGAAGGAAGTTTCCGTATCAGTTTTGAGCGCCTTATAGATCTTTTCCGAACTTTGGAATTTATGAGAGCTAGCTATAAAATATGGTAATCCGATGGATTATGATAATTCATGCTTACTAACTCCCATCGTGACATTTTTTTCCGATGAAAAAGTCTTATAAACTGGAAGGAAAATATCCAGGGAAGACGATATTTGTGCATCCATTTTTAGATATTCAAATAAAAGTTTTATTTCAAAGAATTTTGTAAAAGTTAGAGCTCTTGAATAATGATAAATCATGCATTAAAAAGTATACTTATATTGAAAGAAAAAAAATCGAACAGTAAAGGACATGTATTTCTCAATTTTTAAATTTATCTTTTGATATCAAACATACCATAATAAGACATATTGTTGTTGTTGTAACATTTGGTTTTATTGGAAATCAATTCATTAAATAAGGATCGCACACAAAGAAGGAACAAGCAGAACAAAGCAAAACACAAACAAGACAGCAATCGACACTAAGTCGGTCTCACACACCAAAAAAGTCAAAGGGAGGAGTGTAAATAAAGGTGGTAGACCCTTTATTTTAGTCCAGGGGTCTCCAAACTACGGCCCGCGGGTCAAATCCGGCTCGCCAGTGTCCTCAATCCAGCCCGCGACAGCGAGTGCAACTTATTGTTGCTGTAATAAGTTGGATAAAAAATACAGTTATCGGTGTAATACCCAATTACTGCGATCTCGAAGTGAGTGGAATATACCAGAACTTTCTCAAACCAATGAGATTATTCACCACGAATGTTTAATTGTTACTGCGCTTTTTGATATTACTAGCTCTATATGATAGCGATAAAGGATATTTCCGCTTTTGACCACTAGATGTCTTCAAGTGTCACGGTCGTATCGATACACATCGATACAACGAATTTAGCAAGCGTATGCTCGCTCAGAGCGCGTACCGGCGACCAGTTCAGAAATTATAGATAATGGTAGAAAAATTAAAGCGGTTTTGGCCCTTGGTACTACTGCAGTAAACAGTATGGCCCTAAGACTGGATAGTTTGGGAGACCCCTGTTTTAGTCCATGAGGCCCCCGTGGCTTCCCAATGCAACCGCAAGATTTTCCGTGGCGCTAAGCCCTCCTGTTCAGTCCTGGGCATTTCAAAAGATGTTCTGAATTCATCGTTCCAGCTCTACATATTGGGCAAGGTTGAGGTGAGGACACCCAATTCCGCAAGACAACGTGTTTCGGTTCTTAATCAAAAATAGGCAACCGCCTCTTTTACGTGGTCTAGTGTTAAAGATTTATCAGCTGGGTTTGAATAGTGTGCCACTTTTTGCCTTCAGATTTAGCTGTGAGAAAGACATCTAATGCGTGTCTAAGACATATTGTAATCAGAAAGGTAATCGTTTATGTCTAGTTTTCCACCATGTATGAATATACAGCGCACAGAAGGAAGGGCCTTCCTGGATGTAACTGTCTCCTCATTTGCGGGCATATGGGAGAAACCCAGAAACACTCAGTGACTAAGCGGAATCCAACCTGACGTTAAGCATGATTTGGGAAAATGTATATTATTGTACCTAAAATATTTTTAATATATATATATTTAAGACACAATTAAGCAAATATTCCACTTTTTCTTCAATTTTAGAAACGTTTCATACAAATCTAATTATATCAGAAATATTAGAGTTTCTGTATCTTTTTTTTTTTGTGAAAAAATTGAAAACTGATTTATGGAACTCCCCGGAATTACAGCCCACGATGATCTAAGGCTGTCTGTCTACTGGAAAATCTCGAGACAGGAGATGCTTTTAGGGAAGGGTTGTCAGCCCTAAGCGCAACGCTCTACAGTCACATTAGACCAGGACCTACAAAAAGTGGATTCCGAACCACTACAATCTCTCCATGGGACAATCTGACAATCTACAATCATCCAACAGGAATCGAAACCTGAAACATGCCGCACCGAGCGCCACAGTTATCTACATAAAGGACTAAAATTACGAAAGAGGGTAAATGAAAATCCCCAGATTAATATATTAATATTTTAATAGACAGACATTGTGGTGGTTTATACGTTTCTTAAGAAGCTAAGATTTTTCGATTATATAAATTTAAGCGCTAGCATTCTGGCGCACGATGTCACAGGCGCTTCGGGTTCGAGTCCCGGCGGTGTCATGAATAATTGTAGTAATTCGGAAATCCACTTAAATCGTAGATCCCGGTCTAATATGATTGTTGTTGGGTGTAGGTATGGCAAATCCATATCCTGTAAAAGAAATCATCTCATGCCTAGGCAGAAGGCTTTTGGGCCCACCAAGGACCTGTTGTGTTATTGATGATAATGATGATAAATTAAAGTGATGAGGAAAAAGATGAGTTTATTATAACCATAAATAACCATTAGGCCTGAATGCCAGGGGACAGAATTAGTGAGAAAGTTCGTGCAAGCATCTTAGGATGGCATCACCAAAGGTGTTCATTTGAAATTATGGTGCAAAACGTTGATGCATTTCAGTACCATGGCGCACCTTGAGCATTAAAAATGCGTAACGCAAGATCATCACGCGTAAGTAATGTATGAGTAACGCAGAATCACCATTTTGGGAAAGAACTTTGATTAACGCTGAATATACTTTAATATACGTGCGCGCATCGATTCACGTTATATATCTTCAATCGACTCAAAAATGGTGTCCCCGGAGTGGTCGCTTCTTGAATTTAGGGAATATGCAGAAGTCGCACGGTGTGTGTACGGTGGTTGAACGATATGGGTTTCATTTCGCGGCAAAACAGTCCCGAAGAATAAAAATGTGGCGTTGATGTAATCAGTGTTTTCGAAAATTGAATCAGCAGATTTGAAATGCAAGCTTGAGGCCCAAAAATGGAATATGACGATTCTTTTTTTAGAAAAATTCCAACATCAGCATGGGTCTGTGTCTTGTAAATCGATCGTTCAAAAGCACCAAATCTTTAGCTTTTGACGTGGGCTTCGGGTCAGTTCAGGCTTGTTGACCAGAGAGCTTCCTCTTTCAGTCTTCAACGTACCCGTTCTTGCCTCTTTCGAACCCTGCTTGTACCCACTCTCTAAACATTTCTTTCCAAGTTATAGAATGCTCACCGAATGACTCTGCAACATTTCTAGACGTTTCGCAAACGTAGATGTCAAGGACAGCTGCCAAGCTAACCTAAAAGAAAATAATTGAAATTCCTTAAGTCCCGAATTTGGAAAACGAAATTGCAAATTACTCTTACTTTTGGCAACAGTAGTACAGCATTATTCTTTGTGTAATTTTACGAAAATGTATTTATCATAATTTCATCCTTATATTTCTGAAAACAGTGTATATTATATACTTTATTGTGCATTAAATAGATTTAGATACTAATATACCATCGTTAAGAATATCAAAAATTCAAAAAAAAAAAAAAGTTATATATGATAAAAAGAAAACTTTCATTTTCGCGGCACGGAACGAAAGCAAGCATATGCGCAGACTTTAAAAGCCGTGAAATAAAAAACGTCGCTGGTGTAGCGTAAATATTCGATCCAGCGTGTTTTTTTTTTTCCTTTCAGAAAGCATGACCCTTTTAAGATGTAAATCATGAGAAGAGAGGATCATATTTTTATACTGAAGAGATGGACACAAAATATTTGTTTTTCTCAACAACAAGAACGCTGTAATACTTTTATATAAATTCCAAAAGTAGACATGGTTTATATATGCTATATATAGGTCCAAAATATCAGACTCTTTTAAATATACCTTAACCCATTTGATATTTAGGACCGGTTTTTATTTTGACGTTTCTAGAAGTTTTAAAATAGGCAGTTATAATATTCTTCCATAAAAGCTCAGTATGTTTTCATGCATTTTACGCAAACCTCATAAAAAAATTAATGTTTTGCAGGGGTTTATTGAATGATCGTACCTGATGTTGAATATATTAGGACCAAATGGTTATAGTTAAATTTCTTTTTCTTTAAATATACCTATTTTAATGCGTTCAATATACTTCTCAGTCGTATGTTGAGATAGATACGCGATTTTTGATTTTTTTTGTTTTACACATTTTCTTTTACATTATTTATTTGAACGTTTTATTATAAATAATTTATAATAGCGAATGAATGAATCTATAGTTGTGCGTTTTTAAATAAAATTCTTATAGTAAATAAGTCTAAAATTTGGACAATGTTTAAAAAGTATTGTCGCCTATGTAGATATACTACTATAGAATTGTTCTATAGTAGTTTGATTCCATGGATATGAATCTTTGTTCTATTGCATTGACTTTTAAAATCTTGTTTTTTTGTGCTTTTATACTATTAGAATTGAATTATATGAAGTCCGTAGATGAATCCTTTATTCTATGACATCGACTTTTATTTAAAATCTTGATTTTATGTGCGTTTTTATATTATTAAATTGAATATAAGAAGTTCCATAGATGAATCTTTATTCTATGTCAACGACTTTCATTTGAAAAGTCTTGCTTTTTTGTGTACGTTTTTTAGAATTTGATTATATGAAAGTTACTGTAGATGAATATTTATTCTATGACATCGATTGCTATCTAAATGCTTGAAATCTTGTGGGTTTTTTGTATTATTAGAAGTTCCATAGATGGGATATTTATTCTATTATATCGATTTTTATTTAAAAGCCCTGTTTTTGTGCTTTTTTTATATTATTAGAACTGCATTATAAGAAGTTTCGGGAATGAACATTTATTCTAATGCATCGACTTTTTATTTTATGTTTTTTTGTATGCATTTCTTATATTTATTAGAATTCAATTATAAAAAGTTCCGTAGATGAATCTTTTATTCTATTACATCGACTTTTATTTAAAATCTTGTTTACTTTTGTACGTTTTTATATTATACGATTTGAAGACATTTCTGTCATGCAGACAAAAAGTAAATCAGTCGAAAATTTTCTCTAGCTTGTAATCCTTTTGATATATATCGAGATTGAAATTGAAATGTACTATTCTTTTTTTAAAGTAGTCTTTTGTGGATTGTCTTGCTTGAATCTAAAAGTTGGTTGATTTAGAATTGTTCTATGACAATAAATTTATCTTAAAACGGCATTTCTGTTGAAATACTTTTGAATTTAGTAGATTGTAAAAAGAGTTTATTTCAATATACTTCATAGAGAGTTTAGAAGTCTGCAAGTTTATTTTTGTATCTAAATTTCTAATTCTATAAAGTATTTAGTTGAAATATCAAAATAATTTTTCTCATTTTGATTGGATATTCAACAAATTTGCTATGTAAAAATTTAATAAGTTTATTCTGGGAGTTGCCTCATTAATTAAAAAAACAATTTTTAATAAACTGTATGCTATTTCAGTTTAAATTTAATTTTACTATTGAAATCAAAAATGATTGCATATATATTCTAGTATGGCAAAATTTGGTAACTGTGCGAAATTTGTTGTAGTTTCTCAAAATTCCAAAAAACTTTCATAAATTGTATTCTATTTTTGAAAAAGAAATTAGATTAAAATTGTTCACTATTATTAAATTCGATTAAAAAATGCATTAAATAGTGAATAACTTGAGATGAAATAATTATATTATTACAATAGTTATTATTGATAAATAGTTATTTTTAAATATTAAAAATTAAACATTAGAAATAAAATAAAAATAAATTATATTAAAAAATAATCTACAGAGTGGTTATGATTAAGGTGCCACATTCGAAATGCTTTGTAAAAAGAACCACTCGTCACAACGAGTTCAAATTTGAACTGAAGATATTTGAAGGAGAGGAAAGGCCACGGCATCAAAAGTTCCAAAGTGTATTAATAGATGGCGCTGTAACTAACTGTAGTGCCATCTATTAACTAACTGTAGAGTTCAATGTGCTTGATTGTTTCTGTTTTTTGACGGAAAAAGTAACTTATAAATCATTCAACAGTTGTGACACCGTTAGTGGAAAATGCATCCACCACGGCAAAGGTCATACCAAATTCGATGGAGAAAAATCGGTGGCTGCAGCTTTTTTTGTGATGTCATACCGTTTCCACCTTCTTGTATTACCTTCCGTTTAAATTTTGACGAGTGTTTCTTTTTTTACAGCATCTGGAAAAGTGGGACTTTAATTATAATCGCACTGTATTTTACTTTTATGCATAATTTTCTTGACACTAAAAATAATAAAATAAGAGTAAATAAAAATTTTATCTGAAAAAAGAACAAATATTTTCGGAAACGTTTCAAAAAACATTGTAGTAGTATTTCAGATTTGCATTTATAAAAAACTTAACGTAATGAAACGTAACGTAATGAAGGACCGTGATGCAAAAATAGTTGAAACAAAAAAAATGTTGTATTAGTATTATCAACTATAGATAATTCAATTAATAACCCATTATTATA
>BPLR01009479.1:0-67254 GCA_021605095.1 Caerostris extrusa | reverse complement strand
ATTCCTTGCATACATATAGCTCATGAATAAAAGCTTGATACGATTTAATCCTTGCAGTTCAGAATACAGATTAGTTAAGTACACTTAAAAACAGGAATGTTAAAAAAAAATTTATTAAAATTATTATTTTAGAGTATTTAATATGAGACTTTCATAATAGATTGGAGAAAAACTGGAGAAATTGTGTTACAAAAGCTTTTAATTTTGATATGAAATGATAGGAGCCTTTAAATAAACAAATGCAAATTAGAAACAATTAAAATCATCTGTATCAATATTATGAATATATTACAATTCACAGAAGACATATTTTCCTACAAATTTTTAGCTTCAATAGAAAAAGAAAAAAACAAAAATTTTTACCAATATTTATAATTTCAAAAAAAAAAATGTGTACAATGTAGCAAAATATTTTTTCTTCTAATGCAGCTGTCAAATATACTGGATCTTCTCCATAAGGGCTGCACCGATGTTACTCACTTTTGCATTACCCAGGGGGCGCGTGTAACTTGATGGTAAGCCATGGAGTAACAACGCCCCGCAACGCTCTACGATCCTATTAGGACAGGAACCTAGGGTTTAAAGTGGATTCCGAACCACTATAAACATCCATGGCAAAGCCGGGATTCGAACTCGATACCTGTGGTACCAAACGCCAGAGCGCTAGCAATTCGGCTATCAGGCCCCATATGCAAATAATAAAAGCGTAACAAATTAACCCGTATAAACTGACCTGAAACTGAAAGGTAGGTAAAAGTATAATATTATTACTCAGAAAACGGTCAAATCGATTTAATTCTGATGATTTTTATTTCAGAAATATTTAAATAACTGCAATTTTTAACTACAACACACTTTTACAACACAAACTAGAACATACTTAAAGAACAGATTTCTGCATTTTAAATCACTGGAATACTTTGTATTATTGTAACATTGTTAAAATATCTATTATTAATTTTCTTCTTAAAGAGGGGAGACAGTATTGATGGAAGTTTGAAATATTCTTCGAGCTTTAATTTTTTAAGAAAAAATCCTAAGGTTTCTTTTTTAAGGGTTAAGGTTAAAAGGGTTAATCCTTGAGGCCCGCAAAATCTTACAAACGTTTCTCAGTTAAGTAATTGAAATAAAAAAAAAATTAAATGATTGCTTATCCATTTCCAAATTTGATATCAAATTACCGAGCAATAATTTTAAATTTACTGACGCTAAATATTGAAAACTTAAACGAAATATACATTCTACCTGAATTTATATTAAAAGTAGAATTATACTTGTCTCTAACATAAACATTTATATTTTTTTACTAAATGGTCAAAAACTGGAGAAAGTGTATTTAAAAACTTTTAATTATTTGGGATTTTAAATGATAGAAACCTTTTAAATAAAATATATACAAATTAGAACCGATTAAAATCCTCGATATCAATATGATGAATACATTAAAATCACAGAAGACACATTTACCTACAAATATGTGGCTTCAATAGATAAAAGAAAAAAATCTAAATTTTTACCAATATTTATAATTTCAAAAGAAATATGTACAATATGCAAATATTAAAAGCGTAACAAATTAACCGCGTGTAAACAGATCTGAAATTGAAAAGTAGGTAAAAGTAAAATATTTTTACTCAGAAAACGGTCAAATCGATTTAATTCTGATGATTTTTATTTCAGAAATATTTAAATAATTGCAATTTTTAACTACAACACACTTTTCTAATTTAAAACTGTTTTTTTCAAACAGACATGAATTTTAAAAATATAATTTATAAGGGATAACTATTATTTAACTATTCACACTTGTTTAACTATTACTGCTATTTTTCAAATTTTATTGCCATTAAATTATTTTAAAACGAAAGAACTTAGCGTAAACTATTCTGATAGGAAAGTTAATAAAATATTATTGTTGAATATTTTTGAAAATCGCAAGGCACTATGTTATAAATACAATAAAATATTTTTTTTAGTTTTCACAGGGTTAAGTACAATTCAGTACAGTAAGTTACTAAGAAGTAGAAATTCCCCACATTTAAAACCATTTCAAAAAGTTAATAATTTTGTAAAAATGCATATGAATGAAACTAAATATTTAAAAAAAAAAATTAGAAAATAAATATGTGAAATTATTTAAGCAATTTAATAAATATTGGTATTATTAAATATGAAAATTGTAATCTTGTCAGTAATTTATCATCAAACAATTCATTATTCTTAAAAAATTATATCGTACTAAAAACGTATTATATATCATTCTAAGAACCTACAAAATATTATTTTATATATTTTTTCTATATACTATTTAATATTGCAAAAGTTCTAAAAATATGATAATATTATGTTACTTAGGTTATTATGTTTGATGTATCCCCTTTACTGTGGAAGGGGATACATCAAAATTGTAAAATTTTTTTGAATATAGAATAATATAGATTAAAAATACAACAAGATTTTAAATATTTAGAATTTTTTGACAATCAGAGAAAAAATTCATAGTTAATAATCGTATGCTAGTAATATTTTATAAAAGTCCACTGAAAATATCAACATATCGTCTACTTCTCTATATATATAATAAGAAATAACAAGTACAAATTTAATTTTTGATGATTTTCATGTTATTTATTATTTTATAAAGATTAATTCAGATATCCTACATATTCCCATTTCAAAATGACTGGTTGAAACTAAATATTTCAGTCAGATAAATATATTATTATATACAGTCAAATAAATATATGCATTTATTTTACGCCAGATAAATATATTCATTTATTTTACGCCAAATAAATATATTGTTATGTACTTTTAAGAAATTATAGAATTGCATCAAATGAACATATAAATATTTACTTTTTTTTTTTTGAAGATTTTGTTTTAGAGCACTAAATTAGGCTCAAAAGCAAAACAGCTATGCATTTCAAAAATTTTTAACAGACATCAGATTATTTTGCGATTTGTTTTATTATTGTGTACTTTTTTGGGTAACTAATTAATTTTTCTTTTATTTAATTCTAATATAGGCATCTTCGACAAGCTGCAAAGCTTCATCAATGGAATTATCTAAATTCAACCATTTGTGCAGTTTACACAAATGTAAAACTTAATGTATCAAATATTCTGAATAAAATATGCAAATGAATACTGGTGTTTATTTAAATATAACAAGAAATCATATGCGTATCAAACATTTTTATTTTTGTTTAATAATTTTAAATATTTATTGAACGCTTTTATGTAACTTAAGTCAGGAAAATATTGATCCACATTGCAGGAAATATATCCGAAGATGTAATCCTTTTCATTATTACGGAAATATCAAATGGGCATGTTTTTGTATTTATTTAGATAAGATCTGAATTAAATGAGGCAATCGAGAACTATATAAGGCATTTGAAAAGAGATTTTGGTATCTTGGATTAAATTTTGCTGTATTCTTAGGCTTTTACGATGATATCCCCTATTCTTTTTGGTTTTACTTGTAGATATTATTTCAATGGCTATGTTTTTCACATTATTTCATTTACTTTGACTAATCCATTTATTTTATCCTTGTCCACTTACTTCGTCTTTGTCGCATTTTAAGAAAGTTTAGTTGCTTATATTTACCACTAAATCAACACAACTATTTAATAATAATTTCAAGCACATAATATTTTTTTTTCTGATTATTACGCAATTGCATCATTAAATAATATATATCTTTTCTGAAATGTTTATATTGTTTAAACGTTTGTAGCAATGAAAATGTAATATTATCATTAGAGATAGGAATATTTGAGTATTATTCGTAAATTAATTTCTTCTCGAGCAGACTAGTACAAATTAAAAGCAGAATGTAAAATTTTATGTGAAAATGGTATCTATAGTTTTGTACTGATTTAGTGGGTAGGAAGCTGATGGTGTAAGTTTCAGTGAAATACTTTCCATACCAATAAAAGTAAACTTCTATTTAAAAAGGGTATATAAGCGTCTCACAGTGGCAATCAGGCTACCTTATAAATCTTTACCATGTTAATGTCAAAGGGTACAAGGTTGGATAGTTAATTAGACAACGTCCTTTCGAAATGCAACATTTTCCCGCAAATAAACAATGAGGGTCCGCTCAATCATGAAAAAGTCGTACATAACGTATTAATAAAACACTAAAAGTACAAAATTTTGTTTTTGTGTGACACTAATAAATAGTGTAGAATGTAATTTTGTGTTGTACAAAACAGATTGTTGTTTGAAATGAATTTTATTTAGAGTTACATAGAAGTAACTATTCGTAACCATTCAATGTGTACTGTAGTTTCGTATCTAGTCTTAATATCTGCAGCTAGAACACAAGAGGATCAATGTTACAGGCCACATATAAGTCACATATTTAAGAAACGAGACGATTAAAAGTTTAAATGAGGTTATATATGCATCTCGCAATTTGATGTAGTTCAGTGTGTAATTGTATACTGAACAATATAATAAGATTAGAGTTAAATATGAAATATAATCTGTCACTTCAATAATTAAAGTTATCCAATAGTATTAACAGCTGAAAAATATCGATAAATTACAAAAAAAAGGAAGAAAATTGTCGTGTATTTTGAGGAAGCAGCTTGTTATGAACTTATATATGAAAATTAGGAAAACTTCGACTACATAAGAAAGAAATGTCCCGCACATCCATGTAAAAGTGTGATTTTCATTACTATTTCAAATCAGAAAAATAAAAAAAAAGTTCCAATTACTGATAAAAATAGAACGAAAGTTGGAGACAAGTTTTGTTAAGTTAAAATACTCTCTATTTTTTTAAGCTCCATTCATTTTTTTCCCCTAAATTTTCTTAAAATATTAATAAAGATCTATGCAAGGATTATTTAAGCTGTTTCTCAAATCATAATCATTAACTTATTAATATTAAAAACAAATTGTGATAAACTGGGCTTAGAAAGTCTAATTTAATACCATTTGATATGTTTAACTTGTTAAATTTTAGTTAATGTGTTTAACTAAAGAAATTAAAATTGCTCATCTAAAAAAGCACAATACAATACATGCGAACGCTATAACAATTCGAGTATTCAGAAAATTTATGAAAAAAAAACGTTTTAATTGTTTTTCCTTTATTTCTTAGCTACTGCTGCTGTCCATCTTAAGTTTATTTCTTCTGCAAATTATTAAATATTTTACAAACAAAAATTATTCATATTATATGTGTATTTAATAGTTGAATTTAATTTTTAATTTATATTTAATAGCGAATATGAAAACACAAAACTAGAATCTCGCTGGGCAATTATTATTATATGTATTTATATACTTGGCGAGTATCTGTATAAATATATATATACATATATATATATACATAAATACAAAATACGCCAAATACATAAATACATTTATATATACACTCAAGAGCCAAAACATTATGACCACTCCTACATTTTGCAACCAACTCGCCTGGATGACGTGGAATGCACGTGATCAGGTGGAAGTGGTATTTAACTGCTGCTGGAGAGTCTGAAGAATCATTCTTTCACTTACTTCTGTGAGTGACGGAAAGGCTGCGGATCTAAGCGACTTTGATAGAGGACAGATTGTAATGGCTCGAAGGCTCGGAACAAGTATTTCCGAAAGTGCACGACTCGTGGTTTGTTCGCAATCTACAGTTGTTAGTACAAGTATGTAGTTGTTATGCAAAGTGGATGAATGACGGTGAAACCAGCAGTAGACGACATGGTGTTGGACGTCCACACGCTATCAAAGAAAAGGTTCGACGGAGACTGTCTCGCATGGTGAAGCAAAACCGGAGCCAGACAGTGGGTCAGCTGATATCCCAATACAATGCAGGGCCAAGTAGAATAGTATCGGAGCACACTGTTCAGCGGACACTGTTGGATATGGGGCTACGCAGCAAACGTCCCACTCGTGTGCCTTTGCTGACCAAGCGTCATCGCCAACTGCTCCTGCGCTGGGCCCGGAAACATCGTGACTGGTCAATGGATCAATGGGAGAGAGTTGCCTGGTCACGGTGAATCACAACAGATGAATCACGGTTTGTCATTCATCACGCCGATGGCCGTGTAAGGCCGTGGCCGTGTATTCCCCTTAGTGGACGATTAAGAGTGTCTCCTTGCTTTTGCAAGCCTTTATTTTTCACTCAATGCCTTCTCACTTGTCCCCCACCCCACCCAAATATTTTACAATCGAGAAGTGCCGCTGGATTATTTTGTGAGGGGGTCACTGGATTATTACTGTTCGTGTTTTTCTCTGTTTATTTATTGTATTTATTTTTTGTTATTATTTTTAATTTTATTGTTCCTTACAAGTTTAATTTTTGAAAACTAATAACTTTAATTTTTCTAACTACTAAACAGGCTTGGACCTTTCGTTAAAAGCTTTCCAAAAAATATTCCTGCTGCACTAGAAAATTATCTTCTTTTTCAAATTATTTCCGCACTTATGCGGTAACTCTAAGAAATTCCTCCTAAGATTTCGTATACAGTACTACTGCACTTTTCTCAGACTAGTTCAGATTTATTCTCTACTGAGAAAGAACCATCGGGAGAGAATTGTTGAAAGAGTCTCTTTAAATCTTTCTAAATAAAAAAAAAAAATAAAAATTAAGTCTATTAAAAATTTATGCAAAAATGGCCTCGCCGTTAAATGCTCAGAAGAAAAAGTTGTCAAAAAGTTTTTGCTTTTCAATAGGTATAGATTTACTTAAAGACAAGACTAGCCATCATAAACCCTTTCCAAGATAGTTCAAATTAATTATTGATAATATTCCTAAACAACTTAAGGAACTTCAGGAAACCATAGAATTTGCAACGGGCAAAAAAAAAAAAATTCTGTAAAAATATTGTCTTTCAAGTTTCTTACAAGATTAAAGGCGGAAAACAAGTTTTTAACTATTTTATTGTAGATGATGCTTTCAAAATTCTGATAACTGAAGGCAAATTAGTTATTAGCTGAGAGATACACAATATCAGAGAATTTTGCAATATGCGAAAATGCTATAATTTCAGAATTTCGGCCATACACAATATCAGTGGGTAAACAAAGGTCCATACTGCGCTTTTTGCTCTACAAAATATTTATCGCATAATTGCAAATCAAATGAGCTTTACTGCATAAATTGCCACTATGCTAATGTTAAAAATAGAACAAACTTCGACCACATGCATTCAACTGTCGATACTAATTGTCCTTGTTTCGTAAAAGAAATCGAAGCATACAAAGTCAATAATACTAAAGTTGTAATTTTTTAAAGATTTAAAATCCTTTTAAAAAAATTGAATAAAGCTCTAAATTTAGAAATTTTAATGTCTTCAGATATTGAACTTGCAATAAAAACTGAACCATTTACACCTTTTCTCAATGGACACTTCAGGATTTTAATTCGATTAAACATTGCACAAAGTAACAAGAATTGAATGAAATGCAATCGAGAACAATTGAAGTGGTTGTATTTTATCAAATCAACTTGTTCAAAAATTGAATACAGATTTAATTCTCGACAAAGAACCGTACGCTAAAAATAACAGAATTGAAGGAATACACAAAACTTTTAAAACGTGGTTATCTCAAAATGGAAAAGCAGGCTATGTCGCTCATCCAAACGTTAATTTGCCGATTGTATTGGGGACAAGACAGGAGTGTAGTGACAATAAAATTTTTGTGATAACAATCAACCTCTTACTACAATGTCAGGATACTGTAACATTACGACAATCTCCACACGGTATTAAAAAGGAGATTAACAATTTCACTTCTTCAGACAAGGATGATAAAATATTTATTGGAGTAGACCAAAATGCACACAGCACTAGTTGGGGTTACAATTCAGAAGACGCAAGAGGTATGTTAGTAGAGTAGTTCTTAGCAGCAATAACTACCATTTATTAAACAACAGACAATCACAGCTAACTTCTGTCTATCGAATAGTAAGGAATGACCAGATCTTACTCTCGTTTCTCGGCAGAGTTGGCTTCCAAAAGCGAATGGGAAGTTCTAGGGGAAGAAATTCACACAAATCAGAAATTCAGTGATCACAAATATATAAGAACAACTATTTATTCTTAAAGGAAAACTACTACATTTAAACGATTTAAAACTGCATTCGGGGATATAAACATTTATTTAAAGCCTTCTCTCCTTTCTTTCCCAAACTGCTTTTACACGTCGAATAATGTTAGTAATGGAAGTCAATTAAATGACACTACTCACATTCTTCAAAAAGACAATATTAGAGCATTCTCTAAAGCACATAGAATCAAAACTATGGTAAAAAATAAACCTCGTATTTTACGAAACCCACAGCTAGAAACAAGAAACAAAAAACAATTAAATTCTCGTAGAAGAAGAATGCAAAAATTCGAAGGGAAGAGTTTTCAAAAAAAAAAAAGAAAACTATTTCGACTTACTCAAAAACAAGAGCAATATATGAAAAAGAATTTCTCCACTCAAAATGTAAAGCTTGGATAAAAATTTTTTAGGATTATGTGCCCCTTTTAGAAAATCTTTTAAGACCTCAGTTAAAACTTCACTTCCTGAAATCTTTAAAGCCGTAGATGTACCAAGAAGTGGTAATAACAAAGGAATTGCCAAGAAACTTTTGGAAAAATCTATCCAGTCAGTCCTCTAGAATCTCTTTCTTGTCTTTCTGAAATTTTCTCTTTTGCTAAAATCTTTACTTAATAACTTAGAAATCAAAAGAATGATACAAACGCTTCTGAAAGGGAAAGTACAATTTGTAATTATTAACGATTGTTTTCAGAAATCTTTAGTAAGGTCTTTAAAAAATGTTTACACTTTCATATTTTCCCAAATACCTTTAAAATAGGAGTTGCGGTCCTATTCAAAATTTAATTTCTATTAAGAAAGGTAAAGACAAAGCAGATCATAACTTCTACAGACCAATTTCTCTTCTCCTCACTAGAAGCAAAGTTATATAAAACTCTTAACTCAAAGATTATCCTTTACTTAAAAAATATATATATATATTCTTTACTTAAAATAAATAAATAAATGAATAAGCTGAATCCTAGATATTATGGACTTCGTATATGTATATCTGTCGATGACGCTTCTATAGATTTAATGGATTTCGTTTACGATGCAAAACAACAAAAACAACATATAGTAATTATTTCATTAGTTTTTAGGGTGCATTTGATAATCTTAAATATAACTCAATCTGAAATAGAATGAAAGAATTCCTCTAATCTACAGATGTTGCAGAAAACTGTTTTCGACACAATATCCCAAAAATTAGTTACAATTCAAACTATTGAAGGTTCAGTAATCAGGCAACAATCTAAAGGTTTTCCTCAAGGTTCACGTAGTGGACCAGTAATGTGGAATATTGTAACAGATGAGGTACTTAATTATCAATGGCCTACTGCAGTGCATTTGCAAGCCTTTGCAGATAACTTCGTATTTGAAATTAAAAAGTCCTACTATATATGGACTTGAAAAATTTTCAAACGAATCCCTTCAAAAATTTAAAATTTGAATAGATAAACCAGCTATCTATATCTGCAGAAAGCACGAATTACCTTGGCATAAGAAAGCTCTCAAAAGGGCCCATAGTCGAATGGGGAAGGAACTCCCTCAAAAGGAAAAAAAAAATCGTCGGGTGTATTCATCGACGAAAACTCAATTGGGCGAAACATCTTAGTGAACAAGGCAAAAAGAGCAACACATTTAAGTTGTTTGCAACGAATGAGTACGACTAACCCCTGGAGTAGAAAACAAAATTTCAGGCTAATCTTATACAAGCTGATAGCAGGAAGAATACTAAGTAGCAATCTGGGTATATTTTCCAACAGCTAAAATTGAAAAAAAAATTGCAATCCATTCAAATGATTTTCCTTCTGTATATAATTGGGACATACAGAACCACATCGACAGCGGCTTTTAAAATTATCACAAGCTTCCCTACCCTTCACTTAAAATGGCAACGAGTAAGAAATAACAGATGGAAACACTTCAAATAATTGCGGATGACTCCAGTAGAAAGCTCCAGGATTGTCACTCCATCTAATCCATAATTTTAATATCAGCAATCAAGTTGACATTCGGACACAGTTCTCTTCAACTAATGCTGAGACTAATTTACCTAAATTACAAAAACAGTGGGATGAAGGAATAACTGGTCACCTGTTTACTGAATTATTAAAAAAAAGTCTCAACATATTCTGCTGGAGGAACAAAAAGAGATGAAACCAAGTTTTTTACAGGTCATGGTCCATTTCCTTCTTACATGTAAAGATTCCATCTGAAGAACTCAAACATTTGTTCCTGAGGAAATGTAGATAATTCTCCCCACTATCCTGCCTTCTGCCCCCTTACATCTTCATCGCATTTGAAGAAACTTTCCAAAGCCAACAATAATCTAGGGAAAATTAACTTTTTAAAATTCAAAAGGTTTTGACTCAAAATTAGAAGCATGTTATATTTTATTTGTGAAAATCAAACTTTAAACATGTCAAACTTAGTGTCAATTTTTTCCTTTGTTCAATGTAACAGGAGTTTTTTCAACATTTTTAAAATTTTTTTATTTATTCTGTATGTCAACGTATGTGAGTATATATATATATATATACAAGATAATTTTAATTCATAAAATAAATAAATTACAATTTTTTAATTTGCAATTATTTTTAATAATAAATATACGTGTATTTACATATCTTGTGTGTATATTTAATTTAATTTTGTTTTTATAATAATTTAAGTGGGTATATATATTATGCGTTCTATATTTAAAAATACTTTCCTTAATAAAATAATCTACATGTATGTATGTAGTATGTTTTTATATTTAAGATAATTAGATTTATAAAATAATTTACTTGGGTATATGCATTATGTGTGTATATTTAGGGTAAACTAATTCTGAAACAATTTGTTATTTTGTTTCACACGCTTGAAAATTTTTAATTTGCACTTCCCTGATATTTTTATGTGAATACCATTTATTTAGCTATATTATTTAGCTATATCAATTATTTAGCTATGTGTTTCACTTATTATCTCTTCTCAGGTGTAATATCTTTTATATTTCCATAATTAGAGGTTTTTAATATTTCCAAAGTTCATAATTTTGCAGTATCTGATTCTACTGCCTAATTTTTATTAGCTATTACTTTCTAATTATTCCTTCAATGCACTTTAAATGCTTTGATGAATATTCCTTCCAATTTCTGATTTATATATTCTAAAATTTTGTGTTTGTTGTATTGCATTGTTTTTAAATTTTTCCAATAATTTACCTTATGCATAATTTTATGTCTTTATATATTCTCGCATTTCATATTTTCCCCTTTTTTAAATTTTAATTTTTGATATTTTCTTCTGTTTTTGTAGAATTTCCCTCATTGTTCATCTTCAATAACGTAAAAGTAAAATTTGCGCAAATTTTCCCGCCTCCATTGTGTGTTCATTCATTTTCAACCACATCATTCTCAAACTGTATAGGAGCATCTCAGCTCTAGGAGCAGTTACATGGTATGGTGCAGTAATAGTAGTTGTCCAACTCAATCAATACCAGACTAGTAACGGTTATGTAATTTTAAGACCATTTGCAACTATTCCTGTATTTTGTGTACCTGTATTGGGACAAAAATAATTTTTTATTGGTTAGAAGAACATTGTGGACAACTCCAGTGAATGATTTGGCCACCTAGATTGCCAGACACGATTCCCATCTAATATATATGAGACATGATTAAAAGGTTAGTTCGTGCACAAAATCAAACACAGGCAACACTTTGGGAATCATAGACGGCTGTAGAGACAGCATGGCGAAATATTTCTTAAGGCATATTTGAAGATTTATTGAGTACTCTAAATTACTGCATAAGTGGAAGTCCATACAATACAGAGGATTTTAAAACATTTTTGTAATAACTTTTACTTTTCCCATGAATTAAATTTAAAGAAAACCCGAAAGGCATTAATTTGGAATAATGCTTAATAATCGTCTTCTTCATTAACTTATCCTTTGCTTTACAATGCTGCTAAAAATAAGCAACGATTATAAGGCTATAATTGTTCTCTTTATGAAGTTAAATTCGATTATTAAGAATGATTTGAAATATGTATTTTAATATTTAGTACAATAAGTAGCATAATTAGGGAAAAAAGTAAGAAATTCCAAAATTTATATTTGATTGAAAAATACCAAAAATACAAGCTCAACGAAGATATGTACACCTATTATTACATCTTAAGTCACATCTCAATTTAAAAAAAAAAAAAAAAATCCGATCTCCCAAATAACTTTCCTAAAATCTTTGAACATCTCTATAAAAATTTCAAACAAAACATTAATACCTGATTTAAAGCTATTAAAAAAAACAAAGGCTAACGTCAAAACATTTTTCTCAATGTAAAACTATGTAATGAAAACGTGAAAAGGAAAATAAGTAGTTACATTTGATGAGGCTTGGATATATTTTTCTACTTGTAATAGGAAAGTTTTAGTTTACTACAGAAAAAGACATAAAATAGTTCTCATAAAAGTAGGAAAGTTTTGCTAAATGTTTTATGATTATTACTAAATTGTACTACAAGGAAAAACTTAAAATAAGGAAATTAAAAAAAAAAAAAAAATTGAAAATCAACGAGGATTATTCTTAAAATCTTAAAAGATTTATCTTTTATATTTAAAATGCATTGTTATTAATCATTAAAACTGAAATTGACATAAAAAAGTTTTTAAATCATATTTTTCAATTTCTTTTGTTCTGATATTTTCTTTTATCCACGGTTTAAAGCTATTGACATATATGGCCAATGTTTTTTTTAAATAATTAAATTTATTAATAGAAATATAAAATTCAATCAAGAAATATTTCATTCAATAGTCTCCTATTGAGATTAAACAAATATGAAATTATAATATTTACTTTACAACACATGTTTTAACTCAAATTATCATAAAATTTAAACCCAGGGAGTTTGAAAAACCAAAAATAAGTCAAAGAAAAGTATTTAAATAGCAATCATATAAGTTTCAAATAGTGCTTATATAATTCATACAAAACTAAAATACTAATTTTTGATATCATTAGAAAATAATTCTATGAATAAAAACATAAAATAATTACATGAATATTAAATGTTTTTAAATGTATGTACTATCAAACCAAGTGTCTAACATATTTTATCAATTGATTATATAGTCTAAGGAATAAGTGAAATTTATTATTATTTGTGCTAGAAATTTGTAATAAAGTCTCAAAAATAGTATACAAAGCAATTCTGATTCACTATGGGCATTTAACGTAATTAACTAATATGCTTCTTTATTCCTAAAGGAAATTTTAAATTACTTAATTTCTAGATACATATTAAAAAAAGTTTTATGGGTAGAGCTGCACAAGTTATAATATGTTACAGGTTTGTTGATATTTAATTTATTTTTTTTAAAGGAAATAAATTTTTGATTAGTTTTTCTAATAAAAATTGTGAAATAAGTATTTTTCTCATTGTCCTATATATTTATGTATTGTAGATGCGCGTAACAATATTTCTTATTATTCTTGCTTTACAATGTCATTTTCAGTGTTTTCACTAATTTTTAAAAAATGTAGTTTTCTTTAATTTCAGAAGCCCTAAAAAACAGATTTAAAAAAATATTTTATGCCCACACATCCCCGATTATGAATCTCACCCACCCACCCACACACGCATACACGAAAAATATGCTTACTCATGATAATAACAATAAAAACCTTTGTTTGTTTGTTTGTTTTTGTTATCTTTTGACATTTCGAACAGAATTTCACCAAAAAAAAAACAAATATGTGTTTACGGTTTTCTTCCAGATAATTTTGCTTATGATCGAAATTTAAATCTATGTATTTTTAGAAATACTCATTTGTCATGATCAAAGATTTGATATCCGAAATAAAGTTCCTATGACCTTTTTTTAATCGATGCAGTAATATTTCTTCTTTTTTGCTACTGCAATGTTAGTTTTCACACAAATGAAAGAAAATATTTTTCGATTTTCACAATTTCACGGCATTTTAAGGAATCTGCTCGTACAAATACAGCCACTTGGCAGTGAGCCGAATAGTTCACTATAAATTAACACAAACGCCTTTCTAACTCGACACGCAGGTCTAAACTAAACGGAAGTGTCTCACGTAAGCGAAGCGCTGAGATCATTAAATTCGCTAGACTTATTTTGACAGGTCTGTCATGTACTTGACATGTTTATTGGGAATCTATATTAACATATATATCTGGCAACCCCTTCTTTTTATAAAATAGCACGCAAATAGAGTTACATCAAACAAAACACTTTGCTATCTGGGAAATATATATATATGTAAAAACTACAAAAACACTCATCCCTGTGAGCCACTTATGTCGTCATATTCGGCGGCTTTAGTGTAGCAATATACATAAGAACCTGTTAAAGCTATCCATTTAACAAAATTATTGTCGAACAGTGATATTTTTTGTTTTAAAAAGTTTAACATTTTACTGGTGTATAATGTTAATTTTTTCAAACACTACTATTTCTTAGAAAACAGCGTATTCGGTACAGGAATTTAAAGGTAAATAATTAAATTTATTTATTTGCAATAAGGAATAGAAACCCAAAAATACATGATTGAATTTCCTAATAATGTGGTCAATATCGTCTGATTATGGACAGGAGATTCATTTGATAATGTGGTATTCAGTGAATAAAAAATGCTGCAAGTTTCAAAGTAATAAATTTTATTAATATAAGAGGGACGACATTCTTCATAACATTTTGAACAACTGCCCTTGTTGAGTGCTTATGAGTATAGAGGGTTTAGTGCATCACTGCCTTCAATTAAACATGCGTCTTTTTGAGTACTAGCCCGTATACTTAGCAATTATAGACCAGTTGATAGTGAGCATATTAACTGAATATAAAAAAAAAATTTATACCTTCGACATTCTCGCCAGGTGCTTTCTGCTGACGAAATCACTTAAAATATCTAGTTTAATGTTGCGTAAAATATCTATTTTATTTGTAGAACATAAAGAATTCTACGTATAAACTAGAATTCTACACATGTTCTATAGGTATTCCAAATGCATTTAAAGACACTGGCCTACATAAAAAAATTTTAGATTTAGATTATTAGATTTCTGACCTATATAAAGATTTCAAAAGTTCACCGCTTATCACAGTGATATTTAACGTTTCTTATATCAAGAGTATTTATAGACAATTTCTTGTTCAGACAAAAGGGAAGACTTATTATTTAATTGAAGATGTAATCTATTTTAGTGCATTATTTTAATACACTCCAATAAATCTTAACCAAACGTTAATATAATATGCTATTTAAAATTTGAAAGCAATTTATTATGTTGTTTCCCTAAGTTAATCACATGATAAATAATTTCATTTTTTTTAAATTCAACAATATTATTTAAACTACTCGAAATTTTTAAATCATCAATTAAATTTGTAAGTCACTTTGAATTGTGTAACTATATATTAACTTTTGTTATGACTAGAATTTATTATATTTATACAATGCAAAGTTCAACTAACAAAAAGAAGAAAAGTAAGTGCAGCCAGAAAAAAAAAGTAGGGCGCATTTCAAGCTAAAGGCTTTATAGTACAACAATAACGCAATTAATAATTATGCCAATCATATCAATAAATATGTGACAAATTTGCAAAATGTAAAATTTCTATTTTAATTTAACTATTTATATTGTAATAGAATTAAAAACTGCCAAATTAGAATGTCTGTATTTCTTAAATTTTAAAGATCCAAAACAACTATAGTTAAGAACAATCAAATTTATGAGCAAATTAAATTTTCTTCAATTAGTAAGACGACGTATTATGTACAAGTCTTAGTGTTTTACATCAATACATATGCTAAAAAATTAATTTAGAAGACAAAAATAGAAGATGATTATTTAACAAAGATATAATAAAAATGCGTTGGTAAAAATTAACAATTAACAAAGACCTTTGGTTTCCAAATTTTTAAATGGATAATTCGTTAAAAAGAATAAAACAATTCCATGAGATATTGATTGGAGAACTGCAAACGAAATTTCAACTTGACGAATTTCGATGTGTAGTACAAAGTTTCACACTGATATAGTGCACCGATATTTGTAATTAGACGGCATGTAGTTTTCTTTAAATTTGGGTATTTTTATTTTTGTAAACGTTTTCAAAATTCTGTTATAGAAATAAGTTAATGCTGCATTTGTAATGCCTTACCTTCTTTAATCTGTAATAACTTTAGTTCACTTCAGGTGGCAGCACATTGCAGTAGAGCGTATATAAAGAATTCCACTTAATACCACTTAAATATCACTTAATACCAAATTCCACACTCCACTTAAAGCCAGAATATACAAGAGAGTATATTCTGGCTTTTGGCAGGTGGTCACATTAATATGACTGGATTGTGTATTTATATTAAAAAAATATATCAAACAGTGTTACAATTTATTTTAATTTGCCTATCATGTTATGCATATGTCGAAAGAATTTATCAATAAATATTTTTTTTTAAAAACTAAAGTAATCTAATTTTGTGCAATGTATTGAAGCTCCAAATTTATTAAATTAATATGCTGATGTGCGAAACTAGAAAATTATTACAACATTACAACGAAATTGTAGAAAAATGCTTGAATTAATGCATATTTCTGCTGCTTAAAAACATACCATAAGCATTGCTAATTATTATAACATGCATGCTACCTAATTATTTTGCATGCATGCTACCTAATTATTATGCATGCATGCTACTTATTTACAAATGTGCAAGATTTACGTATAAATTTCTTAAAAACTTGTATTGAAGTTATTTATATGAAATATAGTTATTTGCATCATTATATAGGGTCATACAAAGTTTGAAAAATTAAATCTAAATTAAAAAATTCAACTGATGTAAAATTACGGTCCAAATATAAATAATTTTATAAAATCTCCTATAATTAAGATGTTTTTATTTGCATTTAATTTGAAAGGAAATTAATTAAGCATTTATTCGCGATGGTGCTTAACTCTCAGATATGTGTAATTATTTTAATGTGGATTTCCTTTACATCTATCTTTCTTTCATAACGTGAAAACCATTTTTTAAAAAAAAAAAAAGTTTAGATAACATAAGAAATGCAAACTGTAAATGACATAAATGCGTAGATAGTAAGAAATACCGAAACTTTAAAAAAGCTGATGAATGATTGACTGGGAGTTTATAGCTCTAGTTCTAGATTATAAAGTTATCGCAAAAAGCAATTCTCGTTTTCTTCATATTTTGTTAATTGTGTTTGTAACTACTGCTGATTAAAAACAATATCTATGCCAGTGGCTTAAAGCATACCATAAGCATTGCTAATTATTTAGTAATATTATTGTTATATTTTTTAAAATAAAAATTAAATGACACTGATGAAAAAATGTAACTAGCAAATTTGATTGCATAAAATATTACAAAATATGAACAATATTTCCTGAGTCAAATCATGCGTTTGAAGCGTTCATCATGCGTACCCTTTTTGATTTAATCACATACTACATATATTCACAATTTTACAATAACTTGATAAAAAAAAATAAGTAATTTGAAATCGCAAAGGAAAAGTCGAAATTTTATCTTCACAGAAGGTAAAGCATTTTTAGGTGGTTTTCTTTTTTTAAAAATGAGGCATATTCTTTTCTCGTTTGCAGATCATTTTTGGTAATACTGGTAATGTATGTGGTTTCAGTGACATTGGGGAATTTTAACGTTTAAGATAAGTGAGAAATTAGGAGAACTTTTTGTTAAAAAGTTGTCTGTTTTATTCCCAAAAGACCCTTGCGTACTATTGATAGGAAAAGTATATATTTATTCCAATTATTTTAAAAGTACAAATAAGAAAGAGAGGTTCAATAACTAATGTATTTTGACATTTTGAAATGAAGAAAACGAATTGAAGAAATGAGACACTGGGAAGAAGAGTTTTTGCAATTTTTGTCAAACCATTTGACAGCCAAATGGACAACAACTCCGATTGCTAAACAGCACATTACGTATTGATACGAAATTGCAAAATAAAAATTTATCTATCGTCTTCAAATACAAAGAATAAAAAAAAAAAACCAACCTTTGTATTTATTTTGTTCTGTTCGTAAAGCAAAGCCTCTGATAATTATTTTATCCACTACAAAAGACACTGCTATTTGTATTGGCTGAAAAGCAACTACCTGAGGGATATCATGAAACTGAATTCTGTCACTAGTTTAAGACAAATTTTGTTCCAAATGGTCAATATAGATATTATATTTCAAAGTAAATAGATGGAACGGCTGTCAAAACAAAAACAATTTTATAGCTTTGAATCTTAGTCTTCCACTATTCGAAGAAGATCATTTCATTGAAGGACATATGATTTTTGAGTTGAATACATGATAATTCTCTGTTGGTACATAAGAAATAAAATAAAACTTTTGATAATAATAAATATTAATTAATCTAACTTATTTAAATAAAGTGATTGCATTAATAGTTAAATGAATCATAATTTTTAGATAACTAATTATTTATCAAATAGAAGTATTTCATATCCAAACACGCATAACAAATTGTAAAAAATAAGTAAAATATAATATTGATAAGGGAAGATGATTAAAACATTTTCTTAAATAGTTTTCATAAATAGTATTTAAAAAAACACACGGCATAAATTTGAATTATACTTTCTTTTTTTTTTACATTACTTTGCATTATTGAACTTTGAAATACTCTAATTTTTACCACTAATTTGATGTAAGAATAAATTTATTTAATTTAAAAAAGTACTAGATCTTATGTATCGAGTAAAAATAGGATAAATGATAAGTTAAAAGAATATTAAATCAATCAAAGTTGTTTTTAAATTAATATTTAAATTATGATCTCTCAAACCTAATTTATTTTACAGCTGATAATTTTTAATCGTTGTTTAGAATATTGAATGTTTCTTATTGACAGCATAGGGTGTTTTAATTAAAATTAAAAAAAAAAAAAATAACAACAAATGTTAGTAATAAGTATAAGTATATATCTATAGAACAAATAAAAAAAAAAATTATAAATCATTCGAAGAAAAAATTATATATCTATGTGATATTACTTAAAATTTTGAAGTCAGCTTGTTAAACAACACAAGCACAAATAATTTTACGTGTATGCGCATATAAATAAATAATAATTATTTTTATATATAAGAGAATAACTGTAAACTTCATATATATTTATGATCGGCGAACCTATTTTTATGGCTGTGTTACGCACATATGCAAATATTTAAAAGAATATTTTCTTATGTTTTTACATTTTCTGCATATTAAGAGGAACCAGAGACTACATTAATCTACATAAAATATATTTTTTAATACGCCTAACATTGAATATCTAAATATATACGTCTGTAATAATTTGTTTAACGCGGCTGCATTTAGCATTTTTTTTTATATATAACGACAGAAATATAAGATAATATTGGATTTATATATATATATATATATATATATATATATATATATTGAACCAAAAATCCGAAAGTTGAAAGGGAAAACCGAATTTGCAAATTATATAAAAAAAAAATTGCACAAAGTATGAAATGATATAAGATGTAGTCTAGGAAAGAATGAAAGACGATAAAAATTATTAAGCACTAAGGAAATTAATTATAATCTAGAGAATAGCTCTGTTAAAGATTAAGAACTCTCATAATATTTTAAATCATGTTATAATATGTTCTACTTGTCTTTGTCCCAGCCATCTAATGAACAGAAATAGCATGATTTGTTACATCTTGAGGGTACGTAATCCTAGATAAAGTTCAGTTCAGGATGTTAAAATTAAGTATCCGTATTCACTAGAATACGAATAGCAAAAGTTAAGATACATTTGGAATACGTAGCTAGAAGTTAGTTGATTTAGATTCTGTAATCTGGCGAACTTAAATAATATGGTTTGTAATATCTTGAGGGTGCGTATTCCTCGATAAAATTGCCCTCAGGATATTAAAATTAATTCCTCAGGATTAATATTCATATCGTGTGTTCATATTAATATCTAATTATATCGGTTTTTAAAGATTTTTCTGAATAATATCCTCTCACACCATATCATTGTATATTTTGTACAATTTTTTTAAAATCTTCTAATGCAGCTTTTGGCATTCAACATGTGTTTTTTTTTTATTTATTAACTGATCTTCAGTCTCGTTACTGTAACTTATGCGAGTTTTGAATTTTAAGCAATATCTCCATTTTTTTTTTTGCTTTTATATATTTAATGTGTTAATTTTATTTATTTATTATTAATATTATTTATTTAATATATTATTAATATTATTTATTAAATAATAATTAATAATTTTTGATAGAACATGCTGCTAAAGACATAAAATATCTGAAATTGCAAAAATTGTAAACATAATCTCGAAGATTACAACTTAAGTCATTTGTCAATGACGTTACTTGTATTGAACTTGTAAACGAGTGTCCTTCAAACGTTAATAAATAGACAATAAATCCAAGGAAATAACGCAATATTGGAAATATGAAATTTTTTATTATTTACCTTGAACATATATTGCCTTTTAAACTGAAACCAACAAGTTTTTAATAGTATGAGTTTTGCCATTATTTGTTCTAATATATTTGACAAATTCATAAAAATAAGACATTTCTTAATGTAAAAAACACATATTAAAGTATTTTCAAAATTAAAACTGTTTATCCAGCTGTTAAAAGATTGATCAGCTGAAATGATGGTATTCGTTTTTAAATAACATGAAATAAAGTTCAGACAAAATTTAATAAAAGTTCAGAATGGGCGCTATAAATTCATGCGTTTTCAGTCTAAACTGCAATACTGGAATTAAGATACAGCTGAAAAAGCACTTCCTTTATGACCAGCATCATAAAAGTTTGCTATATTTATGATTACAATTTTTTTAGTCTAAATCTTTTTTAATGAATTTGATTTTTGAAAAATAATGCTTAAAAAATTATTCAAACACTCCTGTAATTCATAAAAAGGAAAAGGACATGAAGAAATAAAATAAATGAAATATTCAGTAACAGATTTGAAATCTACGTGGCATCAGAAGAAAATGGATCTCAGAAAATCGAATATTTAGAATATTTCGAAAAAGAAAGAAATAAATATAGATATTTTTTCCTAATTACTATGTACATCATGAAGGGATATCATCAATATGTTTAATGATTATTTCATTATTATTATATTAATCCATGCAGTGAAAATCTCTGAATACTATTACTTATATTAATTGCTGTTCTAAAACAATGTACAAAATTTATATCACTTTTGTTAGGAAAAAATTAATAATAAAAGTGATATTAATTTTGAATAATTAATAATAAAAGTGATAATAATTTTGAATAATTAATGATAAAAGTGATATTAATTTTGAATAATTAATAATAAAAGTGATAATAATTTTGAATAATTAATAATAAAAGTGATAATAATTTTGGAAAAATTATTAATAAAATTGTTAATAATTTTGTAAAAATACCAAATTTTTAATTCTATTTGTTTGATATCCATTATTAAGTACAATTTAAAAAAAAAAAAAAAAAAAGTGTGTGAGGACTCTTTGTTGATATTATATCCATACATAAAATTTATTTAAGGATATAAATTAAATTAAATCATTAAATTAAAAGATTTACTGAAATTACCTTTAACATTTTTTCTAGAAAAATTTACTAGTAAATTCCAAGATTATAAATTAATACTATTAACTAACAAATTTCAAGTTCATAAAGTGATGTTTTTTTTGTAACGAATGAACAATTAAAAATAATTGGAAAAAATCAATGGCTTAATTGCTGATCTAAAAGAAAATATAACAAAGGTTTAAATTAAAAAAATCAATATGGATCAAAGTGTGAAAAAGAACATCCTTTTTCAGATAAGGATCACCATAACTAATACTTCTTCTGGTGTAAGTGGGATAAAATCGTGTCTCTACTTTTCTCTTTATTGAATGGTGTTAAGAACCATTTATAACACTGAAACGGTTCTCATCTGAAAAGAGTATGGGATTCTAATTATGAAATATCATGTCTTTGTATAGTGCATGTTGAATCCGTGTGTTTTTTAGCCAGTCTAAATCTATCTGTGCAGAGAATGTCTTTAATAGCAACTTTCGTTTAATTTGCAACTTTTTTGTCTAGCACAGGAATCGATGACTCCACATGTCCTCATGGTATGTCCTCATGTAAACTGACGTCTTGTTCTAGATATTTTCATACGAATTTGGTATTCCTTTTACAAGAAGCAAACCATTTTCTAAAATTCCTTAAAACATGCTTATGAGTTTAATTCATTTTAGTTAACAGAACTTTGAATGAATAAAATTTAACTTTAACTCATAAAACTTTAAACTCAGTTTAGTTAACATAAATAAAGCGGTTAAAAATCTCATGAAAATATGTATTTCTTCATAAAGCTATATTAAAAGATGACATACTTTTTCTATTAAGCTTTTGTTGGTTTTCTGCTTGACATGCTAATCACAGTTTTTTTTTATATCTATTTATATTTCTTTTGTTCTAGGTTTGAAATTTTTATATTTTATCCTTTATTGTTTGCTTACGATTTTATATTAACCTATGCATATTTCTTTAAATTGATGATGTCTTTTCACATTTGAATATTTTATGTAGAATTGTGACCATTATCAGCAGAGATTAAAGTCATTGTATACCAGGCATTTGTATTATTTTTAATTTTTCTTCTTGTTTAACTTTATCTGTATTTTTTTTTATCTTCCTATATTTATCTTTATATATAATATATGTATATCATAAATACGAAAAAAAAATCCTTATAGCTTTGTCTCAAGTAATTCCTCATGATGATAGTTAAATTTATTTATCATAAATATAATAAAGAAAAAACTTATAATTCAAATGTTACATATTTTTTAAAAATAAATTGCGGATGATTTGAAATTTGAAAATATTTAATATATAATATAGAAGAAATATTTTTTATAGTTTCTTAAATCGAAACATAGATGGCACCACAAACATAGAAGATTTTTCAACAACAGTGATAAATAGGTTTGTAAAAGCTCAATTCTTTAAATCAAGTCCACAATAACTTTTTAATAAAATTGCTACTACATTAATTGCAATCTCTTAAAAATTTTATTGCAATAAAACTTAATAAAGAGTATTAAATTAATTTGTATATAAATTATGAAAAATGTTCATCATTAGATATCGTGATTTTTATTTCTTTGAGAATAATAATAATAAAAATTAAAATTTTGAGAAAAGTTAGATTGATAACAAAGGACTGATTACTTTAAGGACTATATAAAAATAAAAGAGGAAATTTTGTAAAAAAATTCTGTCGTGTGTACTGCTGACATTTCTTTAAAAAATAACTTCAAAATAAAATTAAAATTTACAAGTGTTTATATAGAACACAAAAATATTTTTAACATAAATGCATATTATTATAAGTATTTCTATAGCAAAATACTTTTGTTAAAAAAAGCAATTAGGTTAAAAAAAAAAACTAATTTATATTTAATTTATTTACTTATTTAGATTTTGATAATTCAAATTTAAATAATCTATCTAATAAAAAAAGTATAAATAAATTTAGTTCAAAGAGAAAAATTATAATAATAATTATTTAATAAAAAATAATAATAAATTAAGAGTTAAAAATTATCATTGGGGAAAGAAATATGTTCACAAAAAGATCGTTAGTTCTCAAAATTGTGTAAATTTAATTACAAAATATTTATAAAGCAATATTTACATTGAATGTAAGGCAACTTCCCAAAACTGCATGACATGTGGTACAGAAACAATATCAGTAGTAATGTGCCGGAGGGTTGATGTTGGAATCCGTTGGCGGTGTATTTGCATGCACTGCATTTAAGAAAAGAGCAGAATCGATTGAGATTTTGACAACAAGTAAAAGTATCTCATCTCGGCAATCAAGTAGCCTGATAGGAGTTTTGGAATATTCTTCCATATGATATTTAAATGTAGTCCTAGTAGTCCTTCCGGCTGTCAATATCCTCCATTCATTACCTGCCACTAAGTTGATCATAATATACAAAACAGAAATAAAAATGACTGTAAGTGGCAAAACAGACGTACAGCAAAAATTAAATTTGTAAATGAAAATAAACAAGAAAATAACAAAATTAAGATGAAAAGCTGAAATCTACTCAGCAAATTTCAACTTACCATGTGTAAACGTTCGAGAATGGATGCATAAACTCAGGAATATGTCAATGTTTAGTAATGCAAGAGATATATGAAGTAATTTATTGGAATACTATAAGAATGGCCTAATTCAATAGCTACATGAAGAATGAATGTTGAATAGATCAAGAACTTCATGAAGAATGAATTGTTCAAGAATCTCAAAAAGAATATTCAAAAGTAAGATAAATGTAATCGTAAATGAAGAACGAAGTATTCCCAATTCTACAAGAAACGTTATCGTATACAAGACCGAAAAGAATATATCAAAGTTTGAAAATTCTAGGCATAAATGAAGAAGGAGGTATTCCATATAAATACAATAAGAAGCACTATACGGCTCAATAGGCATAGGAAAATGTCAAAAGTGATAAATATGAAACTTCAAAAGAAGGAATTGATCAATGCACTACGAGTACTTATAGCCATTGGAAATACACATGTTTAAAATCCCAACCCAAAATATGAAAAGTGATTCAAAACCTAAACTACAAAACATTTCAATCAAAAGCAAATTTTCCAGAAAATTCTTTAAGATTAACGTTATTCCGGAATCATTTCAAGAGTTAAGGGGGCCCAAAATACCATTTACCCGCCAAAATTTGTAATGGAGTTTTATTTGCTTGGCCCTCATTTTCGGATAACGTCACGGATCCCTAAACAGGACAACAACATAAAAAATAGTGATAACATGATAAAAAGTAAATTTTTGTACAAAATATCCATCTACATACATTAGGTTAATTTTCACATGCTTACACTGATAGCATTTAAAATCAGAAAAATCAAATTAAACATTATAACGCTGGAGATGATATGTCAAAGAAGCCCAAAAAAGAATTAATTTTCTCAGGTTAATACATTATTCTGAAAAATAATTTCTTCCTTTAGGAATATATAAAATAATGAATTTAAAATTGCCACTCTATCTTACTAAGATTGAGCTAGAATAATTGATTAAACCAAACGTAACAGTTAATGCAATAGTTTTAAAATGGATTACATATGTTTGTTTGCAATGGATATATGTTTTAATTGAAATTTAAAGTTTCGATGCGGGTTCGTAAAACATAACAATTTTAGTTCATTATGTAATGAAAATAATCTTTCAATTTCATATTTCAATCTATATAAAACAGTGTATAAAGACATTTTGCATACATTTGTCAAGAATTTGAAATAAATTTAATTTAACTAGAATTGAATTTAAATTTGAATTTATACTGTTTAATATTTATTTGCCTTTTATTTTAAATGGTGATGTTCAAAACAGTCTTTTAAAATAACATATTAAATAAATATTATTCATTCGAAATTTTGAAATAAACTAGATATGCCTAAAAATAATAAATATTCATAGTAAAAATTATTAAAGGATACTTAATTTTATCATTAAATCACGTATTTAATAATCATACATAACCTATTACATAACAAACAATATAGCATTCTTGGCTAGTAGGATGTGAAACAGAATTAAAAATGATTTTATCTTGCTTTGCGCTGCAATTCTGATTTATAAAAACTATATTCTCCAATAAATTATAGAATCTTGTTTTAAAATTATACGTTAGAATGGATTGTTTTATGTAAATACGATGAACAGTAATTTTAATACGTACAGATAATATAAATACAGATAATATAAACACTTTAAGTTAGAAAGTATTGATTATTTTATTTTTAATTTACAATGATGTGAATTCTGTCATGAAATAGAAAATTAAACAGCAACATTTATAACATTTAATGATAACATTTTGATAATAACATTTTATAACATAACACTTGATGATAACATTTTGAAATAGACCCAAAGAAATATGTATATATATATATATATATATGTATATATATATAAAATATGTATATATATATATATAATATATATATATATATATATATATATATATATATATATATATTATATATATATATATATATATATATATATATATATATATATTATATAATAAACTATTTCTATAATATATATATATATATATATATATATATATATAACTATTTCTATATATATATATACATAAGAAGGGGCCTGAATGGCCGAGTGGCTTGCGCTCAGGTGCTCGGTGCTCAGTACCAGCCAGGGATGTTTGTAGTGGTTCGGAATCCACTTTAAACCGTAGGTCCCGATCTAATAGGATCGTGGAGCGTTGCGTGGGCATTGTTACCCGCGTCCGTGGCTTATCTTCAAGTTATACGCGCCCCTGGGTAATGCAAAGTGAGTAACGTCTGTGCAGCGCTTGCCTTAATAGTAGATCCAAGACAGCTGTCTCAAGTGTTTTCCAGCTGCATTAGAACAAAAAATACATAAGAATGCACATAAAATAGGTTTGATGCGAGGAATGCTTCAGTGAAATGTATATCAAAATAAACTAGAGAATCACAATGGGTCTGAATGGCCACTTTCAGCCCCACTGGTTTCGGGTTCGAGTTTGGATGTTTGTAGTAGTTCAGAATCCACTTTAAGTAGTAGGTCCCGGTCTCATATGCCTGTAAGAGCGTCACGTAGCCAAGTCAGACTTCTACCTACGGGCGCTCCATCACAACCGAAGCAGCCCTTTTCCTCCATCCATGAGTGATCCACTCATGGATAGAGAAACAGGACACTGAGGATTAGTCACAATTCTTATAATAAATTTTATAGGAATTTTCTACGGCTTTTAATTGATTGTATCAAATTAACGTAAGAAAGTAATCAAATAATTTACGAGTTGCCAGATAAAATCAAAAAGTTCTGGTTTATATATTGAATTAGTATGATTTATTTAACAAAATTTAGTTGTTTTGTGACTAATTCTCAGTGTCCGGCAGCACATGACACGGCAGCACTATTCATGGGTAAACTACTCATGGATGGGGGAAAGAAGGCAGCTGCTATTTTGATGGACAACATGTAAGTAGAAAATAAGTAAGTAACAACATGTAAGTGACTCGAGTAGCTGAAGAACAGTACCTTCTGGGTGATTTTTAAGAAAACTACCCCCACATTTGGGTATCGTATGGGAGACAACCCAGAAAAATCTCAAACCAGGTATTCTAATTAATGAGACAAGATGCTCAACATCACAAAAGCCATCAAATCTCCTCGTTTTAAAAATAGTGTTCTAGAGGCTAACAATATGGCGCACATTATCACCGAGCTTTCATAAATAAACTTTGAACAAATAATTTTCGTAAACAATGTTGTTTTTTCATATAAGCATAAAGTGCAAAAATAATGAAGTGACTAAATTTCAAAACGAAATTTAAATATCCTTAATAATCGCGTTATATAAGACAAATGTTGTTGTTATTTATACCACTTGGTAGATATCTAAAAGAACAAGCCCACGAGCTCGTATGGGCTCATGGATGAAGGAGAAGAAAGCAGCTTCTATTGTGAAGGAGCACCCCTTAGGTAGAAGTCTGACTTTGGCTCCGTGACGCTCTTACAGTCATAGGAAGAATCGAAACCTACGGCTTAAAGGGGGATTCCGAACCACTACAAACATCCATGGCACCGCCGGGGATAGAACCCGAAAACCTGTGGTACAAAAATGAATCATTCACTACCATTCAGGCCCTATATAAGACAAATTTAACTATAAACAACCATGGAATACATTTAATCATTCTTGATTAATGCTAATGATAGAGTTGTTCAAAGTTTCAATGTTTTCAGATATTTTGTAATAGTTACAATGTTTTCATATTATATAATCCCACTTTGTTTTGTATTAATTATCATCCTTATAAAGACGCTTAACTGTTTTTTAAATGCAATTTAATGTAATTTAATAAGTGTAGTTATTGAACGTAATATATATATATATATATATATAATTTTATAGTATATTTTTTTAAATACAGCTTTTAATTGAAATAAATTATTGGAAAATTGATTTCATTATTTTTATTCATTCTTCTACATTATTTGTACTAATAATCTATCATATACATTTAAGTATGTAAATTTTTTAAAATATATGTATATTTATGTAGAATGAAATAAAAACTACACATCTTTAATGAGCATTTTATTTATGGAATAATCAAAACATTATACAAGAAGTAGAAATGTTATTACTTGAATATTAGTTACACACAGCTGAAATTTTATAATAGATAATGAACATTTGTTAAATGCTTGATTAGTGTGATGAAAGTTTATTTGGGAAGGAATAAAATAAAATATTTGTTGAACATTTATTATATATCAGGTCAGGTCAGAGTTTATTAATAAGCCTCAAACGTTAATGAATGCAAAACAGACAAATGAGTAAATATTTAAGTAGAAATAGACATAATAAAAACCCTTTTCAATTGAAAAAGTATTCATATAATTATAAACAATTCTTATTAAATAATATTTCTTCAATTCTATTTTTAATATTGTAACAGAAAGTTGTATTATTTATGTTGTTATAAATAATAAAATAAATCACTATATTGTGTTAGTATAAAAGTTAAACAAAAACTGCAAAATATTTTTTAGAAAAAAATATCATTTATTTGTGACAGCAAACTTTCTGAAAATCGGCTATTATTAAGTTAAAAGTTGTATTACTTTACTTTGGAATTATTGGAAATGAGAAAACATTTAGCTCTAATTTTTTTATTCCAAACACCACTTCTATGAAAATATTCCTGCTTTATTGAAAAGTTAATTTCAGATATATTTTTGTCTTTTCAAGAATATACTTTTGCAAGTTATAGTTTCATATAAAAATTAGTTTGTTAATTAATTTGACAGATAAATACAGGTTCGAAAGAAAAGAAAAAATGGCTAAATTAAAATTTATTAAAAACGTTTGAAGTTATTTATTTACAACAAAGTCGAACATTTATACCGAATAGTCGTGTTTGAGTGCATTTTAGTTTAAGAAAAATGATGATAGATTAATTTATAATAAAAAAACAGGATTTTATAAAATAAGTAAATGATATAAATCAGCATGGTTTTAAGGAATTCATTATTGAATTTTACAAAAAAATTTGATAAATATAATGAAGTTACCCTTTAATAATTTTTTTGCGCTGATTCATATATGGCAATGTCTTAAGGTAGGTTTAGTTTAGTTTTTCTCTCTACGGTAATTTTTGTGCACACGTTAGGCGGATTTGACTGGAACATACAGTTTAACGTCAATTTTGAATCACTGACAAACAATCATGCCACCGCCAGGATTCGAACTTGAAGCCTGTGGTACCAACACATTCATCATTGAATTTTACAAAAAATTTGATAAATATAATGAAGTTACCCTTTAATAATTTTTTTGCGCTGATTCATATATGGCAATGTCTTAAGGTAAGTTTAGTTTAGTTTTTCTCTCTACGGTAATTTTGTGCACACGTTAGGCGGATTTGACTGGAACATACAGTTTAACGTCAATTTTGAATCACTGACAAGCAATCATGCCACCGCCAGGATTCGAACTTGAAGCCTGTGGTACCAACACATTTGGCGATCAGGTTGCCTTAAGGTAGGAGTGGAAAAAATTATGTGCTTGCAAATAGTGAGAAATTAAGGGATGCTGTTTATTATCAGGATCTCACAGATAAATGAATATACTTATACGATAATTACGCAATATTTGCTAATTAATATGACATTGATAAAAATAAAATAAACAAAAGTATTGCACCTTGAATCTTTACCTGACCCATTTATCACACCATTTTAATCACTCATTTATATGTTTGTATACAGTGATGTATGTGTTAGAAGTAACCGACCACAGATTCCATTTAAAATTGATATTTTATTTTTATGTCACAGATAAAAATAACAATGGCATTTGCCAAAGGAAAAAAAAAAAAAGACAAAATACAAACTACATTTTTATATCTACATAGCGCCGTGCAGCGCACTCGCGCACCCTAACTTAACCACTCTGAAACTCAGGATATGCAGAGAAACCCATCCAAGGAAAAGGGGCTACATGTCAACCTTTGTTATGCAGCAAAACTTCTGTGGCTTCTCTACAATAACTCAGCCCCTCAAGGCTGGCTCTCGCTACTCAGGATGACACTATACCAGACAGTAAAATATTTTCCTTTTGACAGAATTAACTTTTTCCAAAGGAGAAAAAAAGTTATATTTTAGCTAAGAATAAGAGTTAAAAGTAATCTCTTAATATTGCTTAACCGAAATCAGGCAACCCCATTATTCTCCACACATAGATAAAATTTTTAAGCCAATAATAATAATAACAATATACCAACAAAATTGTACTTAGAGAAATATGAAACACATACAGTTACCTATACAGAATAAAAACATTCAGACAAAGAACAAAATATTTTATTATAATTAGCATTTTAATGCAAACTTTCTTACAATGAATAACTTTAAAATGTTAATAAAGTCCAGTGTATTAAACAGGAATTATTATTTGCATTGGACTGTATCAAGTTAAGGGATTATGATAAGTTTGAATTAAGAATTCTTGTTGATCATTTTGAAAATTAGTGACTTTTTTTCTGCGTAGCAACCTCCTTCTAATGTACAATATTTCCTTTTTCTAACTGAAATTTTCTTACTAAGATATAAAACAGGTTGTTCGCTTTGCTTTTCATCTAACTGTGACAGAGTTATTCCCAGGACATCATCTGAGCCATCTGTTTGGGCCATAAACTATTTGTTGAAATCTGAAGCGTGAAATACTGGTTTATTTCACAACAGTTTTTTAAGTTTCTGGAAAGCAATATCACATGTTTCAGTCTATTGCACTTTCTCTTTGCTGTTATGACTTTGAAGAGTATCAATGAGATGAAAGGCAATTACATAGAGCATAGGGATATATTGTTTGTAATATATCACAAGTTCTAAAAACGTTCCGTTTTAGTTTTAAGAGGAAGATGGTCGTTAATTGTTTGAATTTTAACTTCCACAAGTGTTCTTACGGCTTGTCCTAAAATATGATCCAGATATTTAAGATGTTTTGGGGCAAATGTACATTTCGATGTCTTAAGGCACAAATTGGTTTCAGTATATTCTGTCTAAAACAAAAGAAAGTTTATTAATGTGATCTTCCCATATTTCCGAAAAACTGCAATATCATAAAGATATGGGAGAGCGAATATTTCACATTCCTTCAATAATTTAGGCATAATAACTTTAATGAATAAATTTGGAGTATTTTTCAGTCAGAATGACAATCGTAATGGATGGAAACTTCCAAAACTAGTGCAGCATACCTCTGAGCTCTCTTTGTTAAGGGTATCTACCAATACCCTCTAGCTATGTCTAAGATGTCGATGTATTTAACCATTGCTACAGTTTTTATTCTTTCTTCTATGTTTAGCAAAGGGAAATATTCGGTTTTAGTAATATCATTTAATTTGCAATTGCCATTACATGGAAGGGAATTTTTAGCAGTCGATTCTATTAAAATCATGAGTGAAGTATAGTTTGGTTCCTCAGACTCAATAATTATAAGATCAATCATTTTCTGTATTTCATTTCTTAAGAATGTTTGTTTGACGAGGTAAAATTTTCTATGGTTTTGTTCTTATAGGATCATCACTAATCAGCAGAATGTCATGACTAACTAAATTAGTCTCTCCAGGATTGTATGAAAAACAAGCAGAATATTTACATAAAATATTATTTGATTCTTCTCTTTGATCTATAGTAATCTTTTCTCCATGTCATCTTCTTCTAAGATATCTGAGTAATTCGAAATGTTAATATTTGATGATAAATGGAGAATTTCTAATTCCACATCTCCTTCAAATTCAGTCATCATGCTTAATATTTCTGGTTCATTAATATGGTTCAATCATATTGACATGATTTCTTTGTTTATTTTTTCCTTCAAAACTTTTTGCATAATTTGTATCAGATATTTTCTTCTATATATTTCCAGGTCATTTCCCTTTACAGCAAGTTTATTTTGTTTGTTAGTTGCTAAAGCTAAACTAAATCTCTTGGTGAGAACTCTCACTTCACTGTATTTTAATCATACCACGTTTATCTTTTTTAATTATGCTTGTTTCGTATATTCAATTGTCAGTTCTTGATGTTTTTAATACGATTTATTAACTGAAAAACTATATAATATAGTTATGAAGTGAGGCAAAACAGGATTATATTTCCTAATATATTTTTATATTTTACACATTTTTAATTTACTTCATAAAGTATATGTTATATAAGATTTTATAATATGAATTTAGGATTCTGTATTGCAATAAATATAATTTTGGTTTTGGTTTCTCGATATAGTTTCGATTATTTTGATTTAAATCATGTTCAAATCTAACTTTAGAATTATTTTAGCCAGAAAACCGACTTAAAATAAGCAATCAAAAGTAGTAAAATATTAAAAACATCTTAAAATTAATATCGGAAAAATCATATATATTTTGGGTAATCAAAACTGTATTTTTCCAAATAATGATAATTATAATTTCACTAAGATTCTTTAAAATGATTATTTAAAGTACATAATCATAAAATAGATATAGAGGTTTATATGTAAATAATTTATAGGTTATAGAACAAAGTAAAAACTATAGCGAAGGATATAAGATGACAGGTGCATACATTTAAAATACTTTATGAATAATTTGCAGCTTATATACCGTATATTTCCGAATATATATCCGTATATAGGCTCCGCGTATAAGCAGAGTATGCATTTTCATCAAAAATTTTTCCAAAATTTAAAATAATAAATTAAAATTAAATTAAATTAATTATTTTATTAAAATTAAATTTAATTATTTAATTTATATAAATTTAATTATTTAATTTAATTAATTCAATTTAAATTTCAAAATTTAAATTGTATATAAGCCGAAATTATTTGTGATTCATTATTTGTGATTTTTCCATTATTTTTAGAGTCATGTAACATTTATTATATATATGATATTTAAAACTCTAACCTTTCATAATGTAATTTTTCTTTCTCAAAAAAAAAATTCCGGGAATACTAATGACGATGATATGATGACGATAATATTTTAAATTAATCATTTTTTAATGATCCATTAATTCTTAACAATAACATTTGTTGAGAAATGTTGCTTAAATTAATTAAATTTACTGATTAGTATGTAAACATTTTACTCTTCTCAGGTAAATATATTTACAGATTAATATCGTCCAATTTATTTTAAGCAAACACTGCTAAAAGGTCTGTAAATATACCCGATGATAAAAAGTGTATTAATCTAATTACGTACGCAATTCATTTGTTAAATGTTATAGAAGAAACGTTAAAACAGCATGATTTAATTACAGCTTCTGCAAAAAAAAAGTGACATCGCATATTAGCAATTAAGATATGTTTAAAGCTTATGGCAAGCAGAAATTTATCTTAAGGAAAGTGAAAAAAATTATTTATATCTTTTTTTTTTTTTAGTTCAGGAAAAAGCTGAGTTTAGGTAAAATTGGTATTCATGAAATACCTGAAGTATGATTAATCAATAGTGTATATCGATTAATTAAAGGGCTTCAGAAAACACAAAATAGTTTTTAAATGTAGATTAGAATGTTAATTAAGATTGAGAAAAGATGGTAAATGTCTTCTAAAATAAAATATTAAACTGACTAGGCACGAAAACAAGTTGTGATTAATGCATATCTCTTAAATAAATAATGAGAGAAATTTAGCAACTGGCATTACTTTCATTAATGACATGAATGAAGATTTTCAATTTTAATTTAGTATTAAAAAGTATACTTAATACTAGGTTTTTTAAAATTTGAAATTAATTACAAGGATAAGGAATTAATTTAACATTTCTAGAAATCGATATAAATATATAATTATAATATTATAGTTTATAAATTTCTCATAATAAAGTAAATGATGATTAGATGTTTATAAAAAGAATAAATTACTTTTATGAAATAAAATAATTACTATGCAATTAATATCAATTTATATGAATATATGAATAGATAGCATTGAACAAAATAAAAAATCAGGCGTGATCAATCAAGTAATCATTATAAAATAATTTCTATAGGCACTGATATGTGCAAGGTATGAAAAAATGGTGTTTCTTCATTATTATTTGTTTTCCTGTTTAGATTAATGTATCAAGTAACTAGAATAGGTCTGTCAAGAAATTCAACTGTATGACAAAGCGGACTATATTCATCGAAGTAAGGATTTTTACATGTGTTCACCCAGTATGATTTAAAGTCATTTATACTATTACCATAAAAAATATTCTATCTTTAGATGCAAAAATATACTGTAACCACGTTTCCTCTTTTGACAAGAGAACTCCCTGCGGCCTTCAGGAGAAATGGCCAGTGGGCCTCAAGACTCTCACCCGAGAGGAAATATGGCGAAACCTGCGCTATCGCTGAGAAACGTTTAGTTTATCGTCTATCCTCCCGAGAAGAAATATATTTAATTCGACCCTGGGTATTAGTTGGTCTAGAGACTCTCACCCTGAGAGGAAGTATAATTCTTGCACACTGCGCGTAGCTGAGTATCGGGTTTCTGGCTTAGAAGTGGACTCCTTCCATGAATTTTTAATTATATATCTTTAAATGTGTTAAATATTGTATGTCCGTCATGTGTGTGGTATCTGTGCGCGTGTAAATAAAGCTGTGTGTCCTCCAACCTGTGCCTCAAGTGTCTTAACCTAACCACACCCAGTTACAATCTGGTTTCCCAACCTGCACAATACAATACACATTTTGCTTTGTTTATCACTAAGGAATAGTTTCGTCCAGTTATGATTGTCCACAGCAGAATAAATGTAATAATTATTTTGGAGAATTGTGTGAGGAATACGAAATTACTTATGTTAATTTAAGTAAGCAATCACATTTAGAGCAACATTTGTGAACATGCAATGTTCTGAAATAACTATTTTCTGCTCATATTTTGTGGTCTGATAGCTGATATTTGGCTATCACATGCTTCAGGTTTGAATCCTGGTGGTGGCAGGGATGTTTGTTAGTGGTTCAGAATCCAAGTTGAACTGTATGTCCCTGTCTAATTAGTCTTAAATGTGTACAAAATGGTCATAGAGTGACAAATCAAACCAATCTGTTCATATATCTGTCTGTTTCTATGCAAGGAATCTTGTACCTGTTACTTATGTAATATGCATGCAGCGATATTAAAGGTTGGACATGCGGTAGGAGCTCGGCAGTGCTGAAACAATTTCCGAGAATTAAAGGGGTCATTTGAAATCCCAGATATCAAATCTGTTTATGAAAAACCAACAACGTAAAAGGTTGTAGCTAATGTAATGGATCAAGTTTTCCTTATATGTTAGCATATTACCCAGAGATGGTTTGGTTATCCAGTGAACACAAATGTTCGAACGTTGGATATTTGTCTATTATCCAATTATTCGCTCCGAAATGAAATTCGCAATGTAACTTTTGTAAAGTATATTTTATGAAAATTGCATCTCCAAATTCTATTCGCATAAATTTTGGTATACTTTAGCAGCATTTTATGAGTAGTTTATACTCGTTCAACAAATATTCTCTTAAAATATTTTTAGGATTACAAAACAAACTGTAATATATGAAACTTCCCGTGTTGCAGGTCTTTTATATAGCTTGCTTAAAATTTTCTATGGGAGCTTTATGTAAATTAAGTGGGGATTCTAGTGGCTCTTGCTATTACTCTTATGGAAAAGTGACAGAACTATCCTTTCAACTTGTTAGCTTTTACATTAAAATATGCATGTATAAATTACAGTAAGAGATTATTAACATATTTATCACTATTTTTTTTGTTGAACATTATGTTTTTCTTGTTACATAGTTAAAAGGAATATGCATGTACATTTTAAAAATTAATAAAATAGAATGAATTTGATATTTGATAGATTTTCACTGTAACAGATTAAGTCGTAACCACTTCATGCGACTACTAAATTCCATTAATCTTTTCTTTACTAAATACATAAATAATAATAATCTAAATACATCTTAACAATACATGTAATATAATCTTAATATACATGTAAATTTCAAAATGTTTCGACAGCGGCAATCCTTTTCTGTATGCACACATTGGATATATGTATTTATAAGAACACACAATATCAATCCTAAAAATCAAAAGAGAGCCCAAATGGAATGAACTAGAAACACGATCTGTTTGACTAATGGAGGCATAACAATTTTTGTTATTATAACGAGGTTTAGAGAAACATAACCAATTTAAATAATAATATAAAAACAATCTTTATACAAAAATTATAAAGAGACTCACATTCAGACATTTCAAAAAGATAAAAATAAATTGCTCAAGACCCAAAGTGCCCATGAGCTGCAGAAACAAAACTGAAATCCATTCGACAAACCCAAATTTCGAAGGGATAATCGCATAAAACACCATTGTGAGAACATAACTATTTATACAAAATGTACAATAATAAGGCGTGAGACAAGTTCTGCAACAAATCATTAAAATCTAAAAGAAGTTAATTATTTCATTCTGTAGATGGCTTTAACATGGATTACATAGATATTACAACCATCAAGATATTACAACCATCTTATTTTGGCTCGCTGGACAAACGCACATACCTACTAACATACATACATACTAAAATTAATTTATGTATTAAAATATGATAAAAGATTTTTATTAAACTTCTTTAAATACATTAAATGAAGATACACATAATAAATTTAACTTTCAATTAAATCTATATAACAAAATCAATTTTTATTAATTAACTTCCTATTCTACTCAGAATATTCACGGAAACCCAAACGAACTAAATATAAGTAACCATTAAACATCAAAGTAATAAATAATCATGCAGCCTAAATAATGAATATTAACTTTAATAAACTAATTACTATTATACTAATCTATAATTTATAATTTATTTTGGGAATCTTCACCGGAATACATCTGAATACAATTTATTGATATTCAATAAAATATCTAAAGCCTTAAAATAATTCTTGACCAACATTGACAGATATCCAAAATTTTGCTAAAGCACATCTCAATATTCATCTCAATATTTTTATTTTTTACTTTATCAAGCGAACAGTATCTATCTCTCTAGAAGCTATTGTTCCAATGCCCAGGAATATGAAATGTACACAAAATGTAACTTAAATTTAATATTAATTTTGTTTATATAATTACAATAATCCAAAAATGTCCAATATAAATAGCTATTATATGCATATTATCTCGAATCCTAAGTAAACGATATTTGCTTTATATGCAAATTATGATCCCCTTCATCCAATACCCAGTAAGGCTTTTAATCTAATATATTTAAATTAAAAATTATTGCTATTAATTATTCCTTTTGTTATTTTCGTCTTTTACTCAAAAAAACTTTGAATTCGATTGCAATAAAATCCCTCAATATGAAACATTAAAATTCAGCCAAAACGTTATTGCTGATCCAATTTAAGTAATTACGGTAATTACAAAATAACTAATAAATGCTTTTATTGTCTCCAATTCAAATTTGACAATACTTGCTTTCTATGCAAAATTTGAAACCTTGATCCAACACCATTTGGATCCTTGGAAGAAGTACCTCAGAATAAAAATTCTTGCCATTCGCTAATATCTGCAAGCCTTAAAGAAAATTTTGTCCAACTTTGATCTCCAAAATTTTGCTAAAATAAACTTCATTCAAGCATTAATTTAATAAAATTCAACCTAATATTAATTCAGTTTAAATTATTACCATAATCCAAAAAAAAAGGCCAACAAAAAATAACTACTAATAATCCAACCTAAATCCAACCTAAATAACTGCTATATGCAAATTTGGATCACCTTCCTCTAACATCATTCAAAGCATATACTATAACCCAATAAATTTAAATTAAAAATTATTGTTATTCATGATTCCTTTTGTTATTTTCGTCTTTTACCCAAAAGAGAACAGCAGTAGCGTGTTTGAATTCGATTGTTATAAAATTCCTTAATATGAAATATTATTATTATTGAACTCAAACGTTATTGTTAATTCAATTTAATTAATTACAGTAAACACAAAACAACTAATAAATAGTTAAATATTGTCTCCAACTCAAATTGGACAATGCTTGCTTCCTATGCAAATTGGGAACACCTTTGATCCAACACCCTTGGATCCTTGAACGAAGTACCTCTGAATAAATTCTTGCCATTCGCTAATATCTGCAAGCCTTAAAGAAAATTTCGTCCAACTTTGCTGATCTCCGAAATTTTGCTAAAATAAACTTCATTCAAGCATTCATTTTAAAAAATTCAACTTAATATTAATTTAGCTTAAATTATTACAATAATCCAAAAAAAAGTCCAAATTGAATAAGTACTAATAAGTTTTGATCACCTTCATCCAACACCATTTAAAGCTTATAGCCCAATATATCTGAATTAAAAATTATTGTTATTATTAATTCATTCTGTTAGTTTCGTCATTTACCAAAAGAGAGACGTCTTTGAATTTGATTGTTATGAAATACCTCCATACGAAACATTATTAAAATTGAACACAAATGTTATTGTTGATCCATTTTATGTAATTAAATTTATCATAAAACTAATAAATAGTTAAATATTGTCTCCAACACAAATTAGACAATACTTGCTTTCTATGCAAATTTTGAACACCTTGATCCAACACCATTTGGATCCTTGAGCGAAGTACCTCTGAATAAAAATTCTCGCCATTCGCTAATATCTGCAAGCCTTAAAGAAAATTTCGTCCAACTTTGCTGATCTCCGAAATTTTTGCTAAAATAAACTTCATTCAAGCATTCATTTCATTATCTTCGTCTTTTACCCAAAAGCGAACAGCAACAGCCTCTTTAGGTATGATTGTTCAGCGGTCCGTTAATATGAGAGAAAAGGATATTCTTCCCTTTCGTGGTTCAAACCGCCTCTGATAGGATTACCTAAATCCTTTCACTCTTCATGAATATGTAAATGAGGGAAATACCCTTCCACGCTATCCGAATAAGCCCGTCTTGAACAAAAACTTGATGAGTTGAATTTCGATCGGGGAGGGAGATAATGCAATCGATGGCGGGAATATATGAATAAATTCGAATTATGAGAACGGATTTATGCGAGCACATTTTTTGTTTGTTTTTTTACTCTCAAAAGAAGAGCTTTATACGAAAATCAAATATATGATGAGATGATCAGAAGATTTCCATATTTTTTTTCTGTAAAGATTATCAAAATCGAAATTTCAGGAGATGAGTTTGGAAGGAAGATGGAATAATAATAATAAAAAATAATAATAATAACGTACATAGATCATCCAACCTTACCGAAAGAATATTTCAAGTCTTATGTAACTTTTTTGCAACTTCAATAATTTATTTTTTTTAAAAAATTATTGAAACTGATGTTTGGGAGTTACTTAAAAGCAATTTTTCATTTTTGCGTCATTGTCAGTTTGTGTTGTTCATTGAGTTTTCTTAAAGATAAAGATATTGAAGAAAACAGTTAAGTGATTCTATTGTCATAAAGATGGAAAAAAAAAATTGAATTTAGAAGCATCCTTCAAAATGGCTTTTTCTTAATTCATCAGTTTCTTTTTCTATGATTCGTTGATGGTATGTTGGAATATTTTTTCAAAATATATCCATCATTCATTTGACTTTATTTTTATTCAAAATAAAGAAAATGAGTCCCAATTTTAGATACCATTTGAACCCCTTATTTTTGCAAGCTATAATATGAAAAAAATTTTGAAAATTGAAAAGATCATTTCAAGAAGCAAAATAAAGATATCTTGAAAAAAATATTTCCATTTGACTCATTTAAGGTGCAATTTATAACTATTATTTATGTCGACCGTTCAAATAAAAGTTTGCTTTTAATTTATTTCTTGTTAAACTTTTATAAAAAAAAAATAATTATAAGTAGGCTTTAAAGTGAAATATACTTCTTTTTTTCTCACAATTTTTATTTTATATTTTTTAAACGTTATTGATGATAATAGTTATACTTCCAGTTTAAACGCATTGTAAGTTATGAATATGAAAAGAGATAAAAATTATTCATCTACATAAATAAAACTCAAACATGTCAAATTTAATTCATATCTTTTTAATAACTATATATGTTTTAACATAATTTGATAAAAGAGTTAACCAAAGAATGTAAAAAAAAAGCAAAAGTGTTTTCAAGAGATTTTTAAATTTTTTTTTATCAATTAAAATTATATTCTAATGAAAAACTTTGAATAATATATTGGTCTGGAATCTTTATTCTTCGTATTCAAGATTTAAAAAAATTCTTTTATAAAACCCATTTCCAGTTGTTAGTTTTATATAAGCTATACAAAAGGTATTCAATTTATTTAAGTGAGTATTATTTTAAGAATATTTCCACAAAAAGTGCTTGTTATGCAGGAAGAATTATTTTATAAAATTATATAAGTCTATCTATTCAATAAAATTGGGATTAAGTTTCAAAATTTCAAATTTAATAAAATATTGTATTCGGTGAAATTAATAAATTCGCTCAACTAAACATACAAATAATTTTCTTTTCTACTTTCCTTTCAAATAATAAATGTAAATAATCATTAATAATGCACAGTTTATACGAGTAAGAAAATATAAGGAATTTAAAAGATTTATACAAGATCAATAATTTAAAAAAAAAAAAAAATGTATTTGCAACAGAGGGAAAAAAACCTACTTAACCTTTAGCAATCCGAAAGATAACGTAAGAGATGGTTTGAGAGCCATGTGTCTGCCAAATCGAAAGCCATTACGAAATATTGATGAAGTATTTGTGCAAGTTCAAGCACCCCTGAGGTAGAGATTCCTCCCCCTCGCCTGGGGGAGTGCTAAGATTAAAGTAAGGAAGTATCACTGATCCGTGATAAGTCCTAAACGTGATTCTCGTTGAAGGAAGGGAAAGAAAAAAAAAAAAAAAAGGATGGACGGTCAAACGGATGTTCTATTCATAGTCCCCCTGGGAAATCTTAGACTGGAACTTTGGAGAGTGGCAATAAATGAACAAATGACGATAGACGATCAGCGTAATCGACTATAATATTCTTCCGGAATGTTTGCCAGAAGTTTAGGTTTCACTTGACATTCTGGTTTGGATTTAAAAGACAGCTGGTTCATAAGTGATGTCACAAAAGGGTTTGCTTCATGGAAAATATATCTAAATGTTTTATTTAAATCTACGTATTTTTTAAAAGATCTTAAATTTTACAATTGGTGAATTTTTAATAAAAATTTGTTTTTCTAAGAAATAAATTTTTGTTAGCCATTATATTTCATAGTAATTTATATAATAATATTTATATAAATTTATTTTCAGTAATTTAATTGGTGAATGTAATTAAGTCATATAAAATACATGTTAAAATATTTTCATATATAAGAATATAAACTCGTATCAATACATATAATAGTATTATTAGTAATATAATTTAGTAATATTTTTTTAAATCTTTGCCATCGTTCCCATTTATTTAAATAGGTATTTTGATTACTTATGCATCTCAATTTTAATACACTTACTTATAATATAAACAAAACATATTCAATTTAAAGATAATTATCAACAGTTGGTAATTATCTCTGATCTCTAACTGGTACTAGATCGCCAAATTTGGTGGTATTTTTATTCTTATGCTATATACGTTGAATATATGGCGAATTTTAATAAAAGAAATCTAAGTATTTTATTTAAACATGCTTTTTTAAAAATTTACAATTGATGAATTTTTACTAATCAAAATATGTTTTTCTAAGAAATTAATTTTTGTTAGACATTATATTTAATATTTAAGTAGCAATTGTAATTGATTAATCATATAAATAATAGTTATCTGACTAGGACTAACAATTTTGGTTGGTACTACAATTTGTAGTACATTTTTCTTTTGAAAATTAAATTTAGAATAATTATATTATGAGTGTATAAATTATTATTATAATATGCGTATAATAGAGCATTTTGTTAATGAAAATTAAATATTACACGCAAGGCTAATTTAATTAATTAGGAAATTTATAATTAATATTTATATAAATTTATTTTTAGCAAATTAATTAGTAAATTTAATTCAGTTAGTAAACTCTTTTCCTGTATAAGATATATAAGCTTATATAAAGACAATAGTAATATTAGTAATATAATTTAGTAATACTTTTTAAATCTTTACCATCGTTTCAATTTATTTAAATCGGTATTTTGATTGCTTAGGAATCTCAAGTTTAACACTTATTTATAATAGAAACAAAATAAATTATTTAATTTAAAGACAGCTATCAACATTTGGTGATTATCTTTAATTACTAATTGGTAAGATCGCCAAATGTATGCCAATTTGGTGATTTTTCTAATATTATGCTTTATAAGGGGAATGCATGGCATATTTTAATAAAAGGAATCTAAGTATTTAATTTAAACATGCATTTTTAAAAGATCTTAAATTTTACAATTGATGAATTTTTACTAATAAAAACTTGTTTTCCTAGGAAATAATTCTTTGTGAGACATTATATTTTATTATTAAGTAATGATTGTAATTGCATAATTTATCATATAAATAATTGCTATCTAACTATGATTAAAGATTTTTGTTTGATACTGAAATTTGTAATATATTTTTCTATTTGAAAATTAAATTTAGCATAATTATAACTAGAGTGTATAACTAGAGTGTCATAACTAGAGCGTATAAATTTAATATTTTACAGAGCAATTAAGAGGATGAAATTTAATAACTTCTGTATAGTTATTATTAATATTTGAGTAATATCTGACTGTTGGTATAAAATTTCCTAATTTTGTTTTATAAATAATATATTTATTATATCTGTAGAATTTTGTGGAAGATTCAACAATAATTATTGAACACATAACATTTTTACCAGGGATTCGTTCCTTCCGTAGTTTGCTTAAAAATTGGAGCTAATAATTTTACTTTGAAAATAGGTAAGGGCATTTAATATTTGTAGAAACGCAATACAGAAGATTAATTTTGTCCATTAGGATAAGTATATCTTTTTCAGTTTTCATTTATTAATGTAATAAAATTAAATATTATACGTAACGGTAATTTAATTAATTGGCTAATTTATAGTTAATATGTATGTAATAATGTATATAATAATAGTTATACAAATTATTTTTAGAAAATTAATTGGTAAATTTAATTCAGTTAGTAAAAATTTTCCTATATAAGACATATAAAAGCTTATATAAATACAATATCTGTAATATAATTTAGTAACTTTTAAAATCTTTACCGTCGTTTCATTTTATTTAAATCGGTATTTTGATTACTTAGGAATCTCAGTTTTAATACCCTTTTTAGAATAGAAATAATAGAAATTATTTAATTTAAAGATAGTTATCAACACTTGATGGTTATCTTTGATTACTAATTGATACTAAGATCGCCAAATTCGTGCCAATTTGGGGATATTTTTAGTTTTTATGCTTTATGCGTTGAATGTATGGCGTGTTTTAATAAAATAAATCTAAATATTTTATTTAAACATGTATTTTTAAAAAATCTTAAAATTTACAATCGATGAATTTTTACTAATAAAAATTTGCTTTTCTAAGAAATAAAAGTTTGTTAGACATTACATTTTATAATTAAGTGGTAATTATAATTGAATAATTTTTTTTTCGTCTAATGCAGATGGCAAACACTGAGACACTTGGTCTTGGATGCCTTAAGGCAAGCTTTGCACAAACGTTACTCATTTTGCATTACCCAGGGGTGCGTGTAACTTGAAGACAAGCCACGGACACGGAGTAACAATGCCCCCGCAACGCTCTACGATCATATTCGACCGGGACCTACGGTTTAAAGTGGAATCCGAACCGCTACAACATCCATGGCACCGCCGGGATTCAAACCTGAAACCTGTGGTACCGAGCGCCAGAGCGTGCCACTCGGCCATTCAGGCCCCATAATTGAATAATTAATCATATAAATAATTGTTATCTAACTAATTTTGTTTGATAGAAAATTTGTAATACATTTGAAAATTAAATTTAGAAGAATTATAACAAAAATGTATATATTTAATATTTTATAGTGTAATTAATTGGGATGAATTTTAGTAACTTCTATATAGTTAGTTATTATTTTTTGAACAATATCTGACTGTTGGTATAATATTTTCTGATTTTGCTTCATAAATAATAGATTTATTAAATCTTCAGAATTATGTGGGAGGTTCAATAATAATTATTGGACATATTAAATTTTTATAAGCGATTTGTTCGTGTATTTTGCATAAAAATGGGAACTAAGAATTTTACTTTAAAGAAACGCAATACAGAAGATTATTATCAATCAAGAGAGAGATTTTTAAGATTATTATCATTATTTTGATGACTGATGAATCTCAATTTCAATACACTTATTCATAATAGAAACAAGAGAAATTATTTAATTTAACGATAGATATCTTTACTTGGTGATTATCTTTAATTACTAATTCGTACTAAGATCGCCAAGTTTGTGCCAACTTGGTGATTTTTAATCTTATGTTTTATACGTTGAATGTATGGCGTATTTTAATAAAAATAAATCTTTTTTTTCAATATAAATCATAAGCAAACAGTTTAAAGAATAAGTAATAGTAAAAATACCAATCAATTGAAAATTATCTTTAATTAATTGGTAATTATCTTTAATTACCAATTGGTAATAAAATCGCCTAATGTATGCCAGTTTGGTGATATTATTAGCCTTAAGCATTGAATGTATGGTGAATTTAAATAAAATGAAATATTTTTCAATATGAATCACGAATTTAAACTGTTGTTTAAAAAATAAATAATAATAATAACTTTTTTTTTATGTATATCAGGGCATTTTCGCAATTTGTTCCCATCAATTTTCCAATTCATTCTTTGAAAATTTACAACTTAGTAAATAGAGATAACAATCTTAAATAATTTTTCACTTAAAATCACTCTTTTTGCTTCAATGGCGGTCATTACTCCATTTTAACACATGAAAAGCGCGGAAGCTACTTGGTAAACATATTAATTTCCCAGCGCCACATTACACTGCAGCTAACAAACCTAACGACCTGATGATGCCTCTTCCAAGCCATTAACTATAACGAAGCAATCACATGCCTCTGACCCTATCTGTGAATCTGCACCTGCTCAAAAGGGGGAAATGATTACCGATTCATGTATGTTAATCTCCCTTGTCGGTTTCATTTAATACGAGTCAACTGAAATTTCTAACTCCGAAGGATTACGAGATGTACCGAAAATTAATACGCAAGATGATCTGATGCAAAATTATCGGGTTTGAGTTTGGATATCAAAGTTGTTTCAAGTATGGACTGATTTATGCAGTTGTTGAAAGATTAAACTTTGTGCATTTATTAAAAATTGGTGAATTTCTGATGTTTTTAATAAGTATTAGGTTTGATATTTAATAATTTGGTTTAAACTGTGTTTATTAGTTTCAAATGAAAAATATATATTTAAGAAATTGTTCAAATATGAAAGGCTATATTTCTTTTGTGACTTCTACATATCAGGATCATTAAAATTTAACGTAATTTTAACTTAATTTAATATTTAGTAACCATTTCAAGTTTAAATGAAAAACTTGTACATAAAATGGCATGGTTAATGTTTAACATTACTTTAATGCAAAATTCCACTAAACTAACTAAATTCTTACCATTTTATATTCTTAACTTACTAAATTATTACCAAACTAACTAAATTCTTACCATTTTATATTCTTAACTTACTAAATTATTACCAAACTAACTAAATTATTACTTAACTAATTCCACCATCTTCTAAATTATTCCACTAACTAAATTCTTACCAAACTAACTTCATACATTAATTTGAGTAAATAAATTTAAAAATCAGGTCTGCGTTTTTGGAAAGTTAAGATAAAAGCATTTATAAATGGCAAGATATATTTCATATTGTTCAATTCATAACAATAAAATAAATTTTATATTTCTACAGCAATAATCATTAAAATAAATTATTTTAGGAGAAAAGAAAAGAAAAGAAAAAAAAAAACTAACTTCACTGACTTATATATCATGTGATGTGTTTCAGTATTCCAGCATTTATTTCTGAGATGTATGGGAGCTAATATTTCCGAATGTCTTTATTACTTTTATGTTCCTATTTCTAATTTAATCTTTGCAGTTTTCAAGCAAATTTAGAAATATTTTCCCCAGAAAATTAAACAAAATCAGAATCTTTTACTTTAGAAGAACACTTACTATTCCAGTAATAGTTCACCAAATCAATTGCTCCTTTTTCCTTATAGTCTCTCATTCCTTCCGGTAGATTATTTTCCACGACCAATGTGTTTTCTTTCCTACTATTTTTTTTTATTTGTTTTTGTACCCTTTCCCTTTATTCTTTTGATCTTAGATGTCTTTTGTTCAGGCAGTTCATAAAAGTATATGAAGATTATTATGACCAGATGCTAACGATTTGAAACAATAAACTACTGGTCTAAGACAATATTTTGAAATGACAGTATATAAAACATCAATTACTATTTTTATAAATAAATGTTCTTACAAAAATATTAATTACCTCTCTTTTACCTATCCACTCTGAATTTTTGCATTCTTAAATCCATTAATAATTTATAGCCTTGTAACAAATTTCTTATAGTACTACTTTTTACTTTATGTTCTCGTTTCTGTTTGGCAGCCTATTTGGACAGTGTGCTAATAGAATCCTGAAAGCAGCTGGAGTAGCAGAAGTATTTTGTAAATTTTTAAAAAAATAAGTTTTGATGATTATTATGACCTTGAAAGTCGGACTGAAAATAACAAGAGTTTTCATGCAAATTAGAAACAGATATCATTAACTATCCTTTGAATATCATCGTCTTTCTCACACATTTAGTCCTCTAAATGGTATGTCAATGTCAATGTTATGTTAATGTTCACTTATGTTCAAACTTACGATAAATATGAAAAGGTGTGTTCCTTTTTGCAAATTTTTATACGATTTGGTATTGAAAATTGATTATTATCACTTATTGATTGACTTTTTAATAGATAAAATTTATTAAGCAGCAAATATTTCCAAGACATTATTTCATCTCTTTTACATCTTATAATTCTGTTAATTATATATAGAAGATGTATTAATAAAGTATTGAGCAGGAAGATACGTTAGTAAAGTATTGATAAGGAAGATATGCTAGTAAAGTATTGAGCTGGGGAATATTTTTATCTTAATAAAATCTGAAACTCGAGACATATGCTCGATTTTTTTTTCAGAATGGATTAATGCAGCTGTATGGTTAAATAATTGTCTTTCTTCGATTACATTAAAGATATATGTATATTTTTGATTCCCATGCTACTATTCAGCCCTGAGGAAATTAGTGACCGAATCATAGAATTGACAGATAATGTAAGGAAGGCAGAATTAATATTTTTGTGCTAATTTAATCCAGACAGTAGCCCGACCTAGGCATATATATTCAAACTGATTATTCTTAAGCTTTCTGGTTGGTCTCACCAGAAAATTCCTTGAAGCGATATGAATAATCAGGCAATTCTGCATTTCTTTTTTTAATACTCTTGATATCAGAGTATCACTATTTAGCTCTTAGATAATTTATAATTTTATTTGTTTCTTTTAGCACATTAAAAATTTTATAACACTGTGCAATAACACATATGTGTAAGAAAAATGTTGACCGCATCCCTCTTTCCATTTGAAAGAGTGACCGTTTGAGATATATGATTGTAAAACATTGCAACTACTGAATGAGTTAATAAAATTGCTCTAAATTTCTCTTACACTTACTTGTATTACAATAACATGGCTGATTGTTTTGCAAAAGAGGATCTTTGCATCATTTACTTATTTATTGTATTATCGTGATTCGCAACATAACATTCACATCTCTCTTGCCTTCAAATTCAATATTTGAAACTGGTTTATCATTTTGCTAAAATCTTTTTGCAAGAATTCCATGCGTCATGATTAATTTGAAAATCATTATTTTAAATAAACTTTAAAAAAATTTAAGTTTTTTTAATAAATGTTTCTTTGTAAGCTCTTTATATTTCATTAAATAATACTGGTAAGAGATACAAACGAAATGGAAATTAGAAGTAAAATTAAACAGCAATCACACGAGGTTACTGTTACCATCTCGGATCAATCAATGTTTTATCAAAAATTAAGATAGTCTACAATAGTTACAATAGTTAGTCAACAACAAAATATTCCTAAAATAAACAAATATAAGTTTTTAAGTTTTTCGTCGCTGCTTCAACTCTTTCAAAAGCACCTTATAACTTCAAATGTGTATGTTTCATATCAAAATGCATGGATGAGGAAATGTTCTAAGGGCTGTATGTTGACCATAATTTCAAAATAAAATTTTTTTAAAAAAATTATATTATTGTATTTGCATTAATCAACAGAGAACAAGTTTTAAATCAATAGAAAATGTTATTTTGAGTTGATGTATAGCAAATATTTTACCTTATAGCTTGCTACTAGATTAAGAATAATCTTCTACGAGATACAAGAGATAACATCTTTTCCTCCTAAACTATTTCCATGATATTTACTCTCTAATAGCAGCGATCCTTCTTTCTGTCATACCTCCTGAGGTACTTCAATCAAAATAAATTACACTTGACAATAAGTCGGCTATATCGACCTGATAACTTTCCATTCATTTCTGGGAGTTCTAAAGTAACTTATTAGGTTCAAAACTCGTCGCACTTCCTCTGGGCAAAGTTTCGCCAAGAGCAGATTACAACAGTTCTGGGAACATCCTTATAACTTCAAATATACACAGTCCAGTCACATTAATGCGACCACATGTCAAAAGCCAAAATAACCACCTTTGGCAGAGCGGACCGATTGCAATTCGATCAAGGTAATTAACGATTGAAATGCTTTCCGATGCCCTAGGACATCCTTTATATACACTCCACTGCAATGTGCTGCCACCTGTCTTTTGTGATTGGTTATTTCACGTTGACGTCGAAAGCAGGTGGTGGTCACATTATTGTGACTGGACTGTGTACATGCACCGTATCAAAATTTATGGGTGAGCAGAGGTTCTGAGAAACTAACGTTGATTCATAATTTCAAAAATAACAAGTAATATAAAAAAATAAATTTAAAGTCAATTCCTACTTCTTTTTCAATATATTGCAGAAAAGTCCTTTAAAAATAAAGTTGAAATTTTCCTCTTACATCTGGCGCCATCTATTATTAGATACATGCAACTTAAATCTAAAAAAAAAAACTAAAATTTAATTAATGAATTAATATTTGAAAAAACTGTATTGACATCAAGTGTCATCCACTACAAGTTCAAAAATGTATTTGAACTTGAGTGGATGAATAAAAGTATTTTATGAACGATTGTATATTTGAACAAGATATATATATATATATATAAAAGAGAGTGTGAACTAATAGTAGGAATTGAGAAAGGAGTACTTAAATTTCTATTATTGTTTTGATTTAATCGACAGATAACAACTGTTATGATTTTAAATAAATGGAAAATGTTATTTTCCGTTGATGTATTGCAAATATTTTACCATTGCCAGCTAGATTAAGAACGATCTTCCACAAGAGATAGCATCTTTTCCTCCTAAACTATTTCATGATATTTACTCTCTATTAGCAGCGATCCTTCTTTCTGTCATACCTCCCGAGGCACACGTACTTCAATCAAAATAAATTACACTTGACAATAAGTCGGCTATATCGACCAGATAACTTTCCATTCATTTCTGGGAGCTCTAAAGTAACTTATTAGGTTCAAAACTCGTCGCGCTTCCTCTGGGCAAAGTTTCGCCAAGAGCAGATTTGATTTACCACGCTCTGCTCCCAAATTAGAAAGTCGAAACAAATTAATGAGCCCCAGGCCATTAATAATGATGTCAATCGCAAAGAGCTTGTTCCAGGAAAAACTTAATAACGATTCGCAATCCTAACTGTACAATCTAGACAGTCGGTCTTCATTTTATAATGAGTGAATGTAATAGGATTGGAGCAAGAATGGAGCGATTTCGTTGCTAAATTTTCAGCAAGGTTCCTCATTAAAAAAGTGCAAGCTAAATTTAAGTAGATCGGGATCATTCTTCTCAATAACTAGTCTTTTAGGATAATATGCTTCAATTTTATTCTGGGCCATATATTTAGATAAAAGGTGAATGTTACATTTACGAATGCAAGACATTTTAAACAGTTGTATAAATTTAAAACTATATTTCATTTAAAATTCATTTTTGTTGAAAAAGCAGAATTTTAGTAATAATGTTTGGCACAATTTAAATTCATTATTTTCTCTGAATTTTTAAAATCTTATACAATTCAGAAGAAATGCCTATAAAATTAGCCTTTTTTATGTAATTTCTGGTCATTAAAAACGAAAATCATTAAAACTTAAGTAATAACAAAGTATTTTTTTTTTTATAAAGGGTATTTCAATATACCACAAAATATATAGATGCAATGATTAAAGCTGAAATATCGTTTGATAGTGGAAGAAGTACTGTTCATTCTATACGAATATTTAACAAATATAATTTCAAAATTTTAAGAAGAATCGCAGATAAATGAGAAATGAGAAATTATTTTAATTTTCCAGTTCATTATCATGAATTTTTTTAAAATTTGATTTTATCGTCGAATGAATCGGTATTTTTACCAGTATATATCGGTATTTATACTACGCGGTACCATAATTCGACGAATATCGTAGTATTTATTTCATATTTTTCTACTAATTTTCTTGAGCATTGCAGAGGAGCGATTTTCGTTTTCCCAACGAAAAGAATTAACAGTTATATTGCTGTTTTGGCAGCAATTATAGTAAAAATTAATTTTTCGGTACATGGACAGTTTAATTGGTCGCTAAATAACACTTGGCTAGTTTTTGATTCATTTATTGTGTGATTATCAAATTATTTCCAAATGAGTGGATTAAACAGAAATTTTACGTTTTTTAAGTTCGGTTTTAATTGCTTTAGTTATTTAAAAGTGAAAATAATAAATTCTATTCACTTTCAAGTTCGTGTGGCAAAAGTGTTGATGCCAAACTTTAATTGTATTATTGTGACAATTGAAAAATATCTAAGAACTTTTGCATATTCCTTTTTTTAAATTGCTCATGCATCTACCCATTTTTTTTATTTGCATACAAGTTTAATTACTTCCTCTGTTAATCTGTTATTTATTCATTTGTTGAATCTATTTTAGCTTCATTTGATTTAATTGCTCTAACTGGTTCACCAATGCATTGTAAGTCATTCAGATTTAAAGCTAAAATCCTTATTGGTACAGATAGTTTTAATGCTAATTTTTGTTCTAAAAGTAGCTTTAATTTAATTAGCTCTGAAGCACTTTAGCTCCTAGCTCTAAGCGCTGAATTTAATACCTTCAATACAAGTTTAATTCGCAAGTAAACAGCTTTTTAATTCACAAAAGCTATAGTGAAATTTTCTTCAAGGTTAATACTTGAAATTTTTTAATCCAATTCTGACTATTCCAAAATAGCGAAAAAGGCCAAATCGCAATTTAAAGGACAAATACACTTGGCGACTTTTTGTTGTTGCAAACACGATGTAAGCTGCCAAATATAGTAAGAAGTGTTTCTTTAATTGACGCGGTACCATGATTCGATGATATTTAATTATTATAATTATTAATTATTGTTCTTGTATACATTGCTTATATGTATTTATTTAAGTATTAAATTATTTTTTACTTTACCTATAAAAAACAAGCCAATTTATTTCCTATAATTCGACTCCAATTTTCATAATAATTTTATCCATGGCAATATCCATGGTAACACATGTTAGTCACGTTTTTTAACTTTATCAAATCATGCGAAGCAGATACAATTCCATTTCTATGAATAGATTTTTAATTTTTATTGTTGAAAATGAAAAAAAAAAAAAACATTAGATTTATTTTCTATCATTTTACTTAACATCCTTCAACACGTCGAATTTTACTTTTGCGACAAGAACTCCGAAGCCTACTATGGTTACGAGCCATGACGTAGATTACAATTGGGATTTTTACACAGATTCAGTATGCCATTTTATATTCTTTATTGAGGCATGGTTTAACTTGAACAGCATCTAAAGAATGTATGACCAATTGGCCACTATTTATCAGAGATCATGTGGCGAAAGTTATGCGAAAAACAATCCCAAAATCTTTTTTAAGCATTTTTACGCCAAATAAAATGACTTAATACCAAACCTAGATATTCTCGTTAACACGAGTTCTGTTATCAAGCACCCATTTATCATGCTTACAGGCTAACAAGTACATAAAATATCTTGTTTATGAAATTTTTTTGAGCTTCTAAGTGTTTTTTAGTAATTTTTTTCCATTAACGACACACTCCTTTTGTCCATTTTTCAAATTATGGTTTGCAAAATAGAGTATGTTTTTATCATTACCGTAACGTGATAAGGTTGCACTTTAGTTAGAAACGCGATTGTATTTTTAGCGCTAGGTTGGAGTTAAAAAATCTAAATAATCATAATAATAATAATAATGAATAAAATATAAATAAAAAAATAAAGATTTGATTTGTTTTGTCACTTTGTAATCACGCCCCAAGAGTGCAAACCGGACCGGTTCTGGACCGAATCTCAAGTTTAAAGTGGATTATAAAACAATAGCAAACATCTATGCCATCATCAGGCTTCACACATGAAGCCTGTGATATCAGAATATGGTACTTACGTATTAACGCCACCGCAGCTACAGATTTGGCGGTTTTTAAGTGCCGCCAATCTACACCTAAAATATTTGTGACAAATCATAAAATATATAAAATACTTTATTTAAAATCAAAACACTTTCAAAATTCAAAACACTTTATTTAAAAACAATGTAGTCAATCGGATTTCGGTGGAAAATGGGCCGATATAGAGTTTAACATAGATTCAAAACAGTCTCTATTTTGGCGCATTGGCAGCTCAATTTCGCATTAGCTGCGGTGGCGTTAATACGTAAGTACCCAGAATATTAAGAAAAATAAAACCCGTTGCTGCCTACATTGAGAAGCGACCTGGTGGCCAATGGGATAGCTCTCGTCCTTTGGTAACCCAGGCTTCAGATTCAAATCGTGTCTGTGGCATGGTTGTGTGTTAGTGGTTCGATTCCAAGTTAAAAGTAGGTCTCTGTCTAATTAGCTTGAAAGGCGCACAAATGACCGTAGAGCGACAAACCAAACCAAATTAGTCTCGAAAAATTTTTAATGCGTGAAATTTTCAAAATTTTGTCAAATCATATTGCTTTCATTCCCTCAATTCAGCATATCAGCTTCGTTTTTACTGTTTTATAGTTTTTCTACTAAAGAGACAGCAACAAAACAAATAAAACACTTTTCAATACAATACTCAAACATGTTTGTTTATATTCTCATTCGAAACGCGTGAATGAAATCCGGCGATTTCGTAATAAGTTGCTCAAATTCCGGATAGGAAATATAACCATCTGTGTCCAAATCAGCTTCCGAAAAGACGTAATCGATAATCTCTTCACACTCTAAGTCGGAAAGTTCATTATCGGATTTCAGGCGATTAAGGAGCTCTCGGATATCCCCCCTCGAAAACATATCATCATCATCGAAATCGTAAATTCTGAATGCGTAGGAGGTCTTCACATTGATAGGTGCTTCCTCACAAAACACAGACATCATTTCCAAGAATTCTTCAAAAAGTGATAACGCGCATTTGCGAGCAAAATACCTTTATTATTCTGTCCAAGAAAGGATTAACTGTCAATTCTGGCATGAGAGATAAGTAACTTTGTGGCAATTCAGGATTTTTGGATCTTGCATATTAGGTTCATAAGAACAGAATTGCTTGTACAACTTAAGAATCTGTTTCCTTGATAAATACGTTAGTTTTTGGAAATCAATCAGTTCCTCTTCATCAAACACTTCATTAGTTTTCATGAGTTTTCGAACACGAACTAAAGGCCGTGTTACTTGATCCATTAGTCTTGCACATATGTTACCCTCGTCGATCTTAATGCAATAGTAAACTATAACCAAGAAAAAAAGATAAGGAAGTTATAAATATTATTATAAATTCCACATTTAACTAATTGGATGGTATTTAAATATTTAATCATTAAGTTCTGCACGCTTTTAGATAAAACGTTGCCACATACATTTTAGAAATTAGTTGTATGATTTGAAACACTATTGTTATATTATTTAATATTTATTTTTTTTAATTTCTGCGTGTCATAGTTTCTTTTGTTTGCATGTACTTCCATTCACCTAAACACAAATGATTTTTGTACCACAAACTTTAATGTATTTATAAATAATTAATTTACATTAATTTTCCACTGAACAAGAGCTTTGAAAATTGTTAAATTTCATTTTATAGAAATTTTTTGGGAAATTTTCGTGTACTGATATATCAGCTTAAAAAATATAATTTCTATGAGGACGTTTGTCTATTTAACTAAAAAAAAAAATGTCGATGAAACGGAAATAGCGTAAAATTGTGTTGTTCGTTCATGTGTTACGTGTTTACCATCATGCGTCTAAGTGATGCCAAAATAATTATTTGTCATTTTATTTGATATATTGTTAAGCAATAATCAGGACATCTTTTTTTGTACTAACTTTTTTGGCAAATATTTTTGTTTAAACAAGAAATGTTATAGAGAAATATTATCATTCATTTTATTTTACAATAATTCAACATTTAATACAATTCAATGATTTAATAATAAAATTATATTGTGAGAGATACATAACAATTCAAATGTTTGTCTCCTTGCGTAATGTAAGGAAATTTTTTGAACAATTTCCTTTCTCCAACTAATTGTAGTGTTCCAGCGTAATGCTGGTTATAGTGTAAGGAACACATTTTTGAATAAAAATGCTATGCCTGCCCAAAATTTATTTTTTAAGGTGAAATCACAGTGAGCACAAATTTGAAGTGTACCAGAGCATTCATGGTAATCATGGTTGCCACCATATGTAAGCGTAATATTAGAATACTTGTAAGCCGGAACCATTTAATGGACAGTCTACTGGGTTTCCCAATTAGAGAAAAAAAAATGCACGTTCGAAGCTGACGGAAGAAGCCAAACCAAAGGGCTGTTGCAGGGTATACAAAGGGGATAGAAATAAACACGATATATCCATATATTGAATAGTCCTTTTCTTGGTGTTGTGGATGCTGGTAGAATATTATAATCCAAATACATGCCAGTACCGGGATTGTTATTAAAATTAATACTGGACAAAAATATTCCTTCTCGGAGACGGAAATGGCAACCCTTTTTCATAGTATCTGAATCTGGCTAACACATGTAAACTAATAATGATAATCAGCATCGATGTTGATGATCACATGTGCATTAGTAAAGTAGTATAATATTATTTTTGAATTTACATACTAATTATTTTTGGGAGGAGGGTAGTGTTAAGAAATTTGTAATCAATTAACTTATAATTGATTGTATACAGGGCAAATTTTGTGGTGATTATACAGATTATTTAGCTATTTTTGCAAAGAATAATTTGCCACAGATGAATCTCATACGCGAAAGTCTAGAAAGAAAAAAAACCTCACATAATAAATTCGAGAAATGTGAAATGGGAGATCTTGGTAGCCATGGTAATGGACCATTTCGCTTCAATTCCTCAGTGTAGTAAAAGTTACTATCAGATAGTAATTACACATAATGGGTTGATGCTTCATCATGATGGAAACACATACACTCTCAGATTTCTACCTGAAAATGTTCTGACAAGTTGGCAAACAACTTTTGCAGAAACAATATATTTTCTCTGGTGAAAGAAATGAGGCAAAAAATTATGGTTCTATTAAGTGGTTGCTTATGATACCTGTCAAACATTAATGGAAAGATGTCCATATTGAGCATATGAATTTACATTCGTCCAAAAATGTTCAATACAAAAGTTAAATGCATCATCAGGGGGCAAATATTTCGGGGCAATTCGGAAAAAAAAAAGTATAAATGGGGCAAAGTCGGGAAGTAGTTAACTATGCTGGGTAAACTTCAAAAAAGTTGATAATCTAATGAAATCAGGGCTCGGAAAAGTAAGCAAATAGGGGGCTAAAAGATCGAGGCCCAGAACTCGTTAACTAACTGCTGGGTTGCATCCAAACTTCATTCAATGAGCAGATGTTTTAGAATAATGAACGTGGATAATCTAATGAAATCAGGGCTTTGTTGGATGTGGTATGTATCAGTAAGCATCTGTCATGCTGAAGAGGGGTTATAGCAAGGTTGCGGCCCAAAACTCGTATATTTGGCTTAAATGCTATCATACCCAAAATAATTTATTCCAAAACTTATGTTTTCGCCCTTCTTACATAACTTGCATCCAATTAGGAAACGTTTCCTGTAGACATCAATTCATATGAGCAGATGTTTTAGAATCAGATAATTACCTATTAGGAAAATTCCTTCATATTATTTATTCTATGCAAGATTATATGTGGACATACTATTTTAGTATTATTAAAACTGCTCCATTTTCCTATACTTTAAGACTGCAACCAATGATTTTACACTGGAAGAGTTAAATTTCTGGTGCTGACACTTCCCTGCTACGTAAATTTGCATAAGTTATTGTTCTTCTCCCATTAATTCATAACAGGACTGATGAATAACGTTTGCAAATTAGGCAAGGATTCAATGTCTTTCTGTTTTATTTCAGATCATAAATTTTATGTTAAAAACAGCTTGATGTGGTATGTATAGTCATCTCGAAATTTGTACTGTAAGCAATTTGTACTGTATAAATTATTTTTTTAGATGCGAATACAAATTTATTATGACACAAACACATTGATGTTTTTATTTCACGAACAATGTATAGAATACTATTTAAAAATAATTCATTATAAATATAGAAATCTCAATTTGCAAATCACTTTGTCTTAAAGAAACTATTAAATCCTTCACAAAATAAATTATAAATATTAATTAGTTCGTGCATGTTTAACTTATATTCGTGAATATTTGCAACCCCACCTTGAAGGACAACTTTTGATAACATTTAACAATTAATTAACACATTATATAGTGTTTGTATTTGAGGTTTTAATTAAATAAAGTACTAATCATATCAGCGGAATGAACATTAGAATCCACAACAGCCACACAACATAATTATCTTAATATAATTTGTCCTGTTAACTTACCCTAATAAAAATCAGCCAGTTAACATGTATATCATAATAAAACGTATGTAATTTATTAAAATACACATTCAGTGTATTAAAAATTGTTTAAATTTGCCACCTGTATACTGAGGGTAGTCCAATAACACTGAAAGAACGTCCATTTGTGCTCTACCAGAAGGATTGATTTCTTACTCTAAATGGGCGGCCTGATGGCTAATTGACTAGCACTCTGGCCTTTGGTACCACAGCCTTCAGGTTCAAATCCTGGCAGTGGCATGGATGTTTATCAGTGGTCCAGATTCCACTTTAAACTGTAGGTCCCGATCTAATTAACCTAAAGTGTGCATAAACTGACCGTAGAGAAAGAAACTAAACCAAATCTTACTCCAAATGGCGATGGCGAAAATATTGGCGTAGTATTGCAGCCCTCTCGTGTTGTATCTTAGATGATGCTAAAACTGCTGTTCCAATGATAATTGTAATCAAATATAATTTAAAAACAATACTGCTTGGGAAATACAAAATAAATTACCAATATAATCGATATTCAAGATAATTAACAAGTAAGTTAGTTTGAAAAAATAATATTATATAAAATATGAGATAAATATTATTTCATTTAGTGCATTAAGTGAAAATATATATAAAAATAAAATTCTACTTACATCTGAATAATATTCTTTGGAAAGAAATGCATAAAAATATAATTTATTTGTAAAAGGATTTTTAATTATTTATACAACTTCAAACTAAGACTAATATTATTGCACAAAAAATAAAATCGATAATAAAAGAAAAGTTTTATTTCTTTGTTTTAAAAGAAAAATAAACCTAGATAAAGAAACTACTTCTTCTGAATGGGATCGATACATGCTACACATTGTTTTATATTTATTTAGAAAAAAAAAGTCCTTGAAAAGGATAAAATGTTTTTAAAGTGCTGTAAAAGTTTTAGATTCGTTATTTAGTAACAATCCACTGAGTGTTTTATTTCTGGTGACATAAAAAAGAATACAGTAAACTCCTTTCAAAATGCATTAGTCACATGTTTCTGTTTCTAAATAGATTTAATATGATGATTAAGAAAAATAATAATAATTTTATTTTTAAAAATTAACTTATACATTAATAAAATAATTCTGATCTAATAAAAATAATCTTAACTTATTCATTAATATACATTTCTAAGAACACAAAACATATGCATTTTCCTTCCAAATAATTAACTAATTTCATATCTTAATGGAACTATAATTCATTAAGTCTCTAGGTCAATTATAAATTATGAAAATAATATTTTAAATAATAATTTAATAATCATGCAGACATTTACAAATTCCGTTAACTAGTATACGTCATTAATATATATAATTCATTAATATGTCATAAATTAAATATTTTTATACGAAAAAAATTGATGTAAAATTGTTTTTGTGAATGAAATTGTTGAATACTCAGACGTCTAATTAATTTCAAATAATTATATAGTATTTTTAAAAAAAAAAAAAAAAATATTATTGAATTAAATCTTTAGATAAATGACTATATTGTCTAGACTAAGAAAATTGTATTGTTATAGCAAAATATTTAGAAATTGTGATCATTTAAATGTTTTTAGTTATCACTAAATATTTGGTTTGGTTATTTGTTTACTCATTCTTCAATAATAATTTTTTGTCTTTTTATGATCAAATTTAAATTACGAAATTTTATAAATTTTATAGTAATTAAATTGTATCGATGAAAGGTGAAAAGGTATCTGAAATGTAAAACATTAATCAGGGTTCACAGGAATTCTATGAAATATACATATGTACAAATTTTTCTGATGTAAATTCTTTTACTCATTTAGCATGTCTTAAGTTTGAAAGCAAACCTGAATGGCCGAGTGGCTAGCGCTCTGACTCTCGGTGCCATGGATGTTTGTAGTGGTTCAGAATCCACTAATCCCTGGTCTAATATGATCGTAGAGAGTTGCGGGGGCATTGTTGCTCCGCGTCCGTGGTTTATCTTCAATGTGGATGGGATAAGCTGATAATTTCAAAAATTTATTGACATACTATTTAATTATCATTTAAGAAAATTATTATACTTTTATACAATGAACAGAATGTAGAAAGTGATGATGATAATTAACACATGAAGTTTGATAAAGATTTGGTGGATGATCATTGATATTTTTAAGCAATAGCTTCGCGTGCCCCTTTACTTTTTAGAGCCAGCATTCAATGCTTTGGTTTGGAAATTAAGCTTTCTCTCTCTCGCCAAACTACGTGCACAAGCATACTACCTGATGAACAGCTGTGAGGTAAATTCCCACAACGTCCAACCATCAACGTTTGAGATTGTCCCAACACAAAAAGAATAAAATAGGAACAAGAAAGCACAGAAGCAAAAAGAAAGAAGGAGATATAGAAAAAACACAATTTTTGATGGATAACTCTTAGGTTTCAAATCCGGTAGACGAGTTTAATGCACCCTAATCCCATGGAAATTGCTTCAGGCCCGTCGCAAGATCCTACTTTTGATACCTCATAGCGAATATGGTGCTTGAACTTTTCCATTTTGTAAGATACTAAGAAATTGCGTCTTATTTTTTTGAGATCTACCCCAAACTGGAATCTCTTCTTTTACTATTAAGTTCATAATTTTGTAAATTAGAGCCATTTGATGACGGCGGTTATATTGGTGTCTATTTTCTTCATACACTTTGTAGATATTCGCTTTGGTATCTTGACAAAGTCTCTTTCTCGTGAATTATAGAACGCAGGAATTTTTGTCAATGATTCCTTTGATTTTTTAATCAGCCTTGTTCTTAATCTTCACAAAAGGAGTGAGTTTGATAGATATACTACTAAATCAGTACGAGAGAAATCTGTCGGGTATGTGACAAATTACAAGGGCTTATATGGAAAATATTGCACTAGCATGATGCCACTTCTTATTTTGCAACATTACAGTAATAATTATTGCCAGTAGACAGCAAGGGATGATTTGACTTTTGCAATTGAGCGTGGTAAAGTTTATGATGTTGGGTATGATGCACACCTCACTTTTTCTTAAACACCGAAAAAAAAGCCAAATTTCTGCATATTTCAATACAATGGATACTTAGTCAGACACAAGACACATTTTTGGATTTGAATAATCTCAGTATCAGGTGCAATGATCCACAAACGCTTGATACAGCACATAAAAATCTTCATATTGTTCTGTTTTTTTTAAGTCTTTCAATTGAATTTAGTTACCACCAACTATATGAAATAGAATATGATATCAATTTCTGGATGACATTTTTTTGCCTTTCTTGCTTTTTTACAATTTACGTTCCTTATAGTTCCAACATGAAGGTTTTCCAATAAATAATTAAATGTTTACATTTGGAGATCGGATAATCACTTACGTTGATACTGTAGAATAATTTCTGCTGTCCTAAAATTTAATAGAATTGGATTTTTCCTTTCAGACTACATAAGAACATTACATTACCTACCATTTACCTGGATCTACGTCGTACGATCAAGTACGTACTACGTTTCTTGTTGAAGATTCCATGCCTGCAATACAATTTTGTGTTGCGGAAAATGATAAAGTTTCCGAACATAGTCAGTATTAACTTCTCTTAATTGTGACTTTATTTGCATGTTTCTCGAGGTTCATGAATATATATTGGCACGATAAGAATCATTTATCCGTTAAATTGCATTTTCTCTTTATTCTTCAAGCATTATAACATAACGTCTCGCATCGGTTTCGTATATTTTAGTCTGTACAAGCGAATAGGTATTCTATCTACGTCAGCAATATGTCTTTTCATACTAAACCGATAGTGACCTACAACTTTTCATTATATCTTTGGTTGTATCTCTTGTTTTTTTAGATACAAACTCATCAATTAACTGCTAGAAGGCACTCCATAACATTATCATGGCTATAGCTTAATATGTCCACAAGTTATTTGACCTGAAACAGGTTTTAGCATTCACCTAAAACAATAATAAATGTGAAAACATAAGACGAAAAATAAAAAGTAGAGCATAAAATAAATATGAATTGTAAAATGATTTAAAACACATTATATTATTAAAAAAATTTCGGGTATTTTAATAATTTCGCATTTATTATTTATTATTTCGCCTTTAATACTTCCTCGCTATTTTAATAATATTTAACATAATTGTACGAAATTAATTATAAAAACTAAATCTATAACATATTTTTTTATTTAATAGGGATTGTTAATCAGCCAACTTATTGATTATATATAATTCATTTTAATTTAAATATGTCATTACATTTTTAATATTATTTGGTAACTATTTTTATACTTATACAAGAAAAAATAAGAAATGTCAAAAGATTAGTTAATAACAAGAAAACAAATAGCAATTGCATAAAAAAAAAGAAAATGATTTAAAAGTCGTATTATAAGTTATAATTACTGAAAATGTCAATGACATCAAATAATTAATAAAAAACTATTAATAACAAATTTCCGATTTCAAGTGAACAAAAATCTTTAAAAACTTTTCATCAATTCACATTTAATATAAAGAGCTTTTAATCAATTTCTCTATAATTCTCTTTAGATTGTGCAAAACTGAATAGCATAAAATTAAAGTTTGCAATATTTAACACACCACAAATATAAACATTTTAGTTAAATGTTGAAACTTATTTTTGTAACTCCTTAAGCAATCGAGTCCCTAATTCGAAATTGTTAAGAACTTCCTTTTAAAAGCTAATCTAAGAGCTGGAATAGGATGAAAAAGCAAGAAAGAAAGTCCATTGCAATTTGTCCATTTCCTCCAGGGCGGGATATCTCCTTTAACCTAGTTAGGTTTCCGCTGAACTTGCTCTCTCAATAGCATTAGATCACTTATCACTGGCGGCGATGATGTACCGCTTATCTCCTACTGCTATTTCTTCCAGAAGGGTCACTCTGGTTACTTCTAGTGGTCAGGAATAAGGTTGATTGAACAATATTTTATTCGGAATGACTGGAGAAAGTAATGTGCGATTTCACCTCAATAGTGCTGTTTTGGATCTCTCTCACTCTCTTTTAATTAGGTGAAACTTTTTTTACGCTTATCATGTCATTAACAAAATATTATAACAGTAAAAATTCTCATTAATAAATTTTACATTTATAATTATATGTTTGTAGGAATGGAACATGTTGATCTGGTGATAGCTCTTTCGAATTGCGAATTATTGGAATAATTGGTTAGAAATAAGATATTGATATTGCAATGAAACCGGAAATATTAAATAGACATGATGAATAATTATGTAAGAATTCTTGCGTTGGGCTCGAAGATTTACTTAGATTAATGTAATATAGTCCTTAACGATATTTTTGTGTAATGTTAAACCTAGATGATATTTTCGTGTGATATTAAACCTAAATGATATTATTGGAGAATTACTGGCATTCATTTCAAATTGTAATGACAAAAATTTTTGTACATTGTAACAAGTGCCCCATCGTAGATCTTAATTAATGCAGAATCTATTACCCATATATATAAGTTGTAATTCAAATTATCTTATGGATATAATGATCTTTATGAAATATTTAAAAATTAAGAAAAAGTATATAATAATAATGAAAAAACCTTAGATTTTAAAAAAAAAAATTATATTTATTTACTAGTTTATAATTAAAATTTATTTTTATTCATTAATTTAAATTATTATTAAATATTATTTAAATTGTTAAAAATGTATTAATTCATTCATATTAATTGTTAAAAAATATTTTGATGATGTAATTATTTTAAATAAAATTGTTTAAATTTTTATTTCACATCTTTAATGTTTTTTTTTATCAAAATAAATTACAATTATAGCCCCTTTGGAGAAAAAAATTTAAGTTCAAATCATGAACGTGTACTTCTTTATCCAAAATAAATTCAAAATAATTTTAGATATGCTAACCATTAAAATTTTATGGCTAGAATATATTCTTAGATTTCGTTAATATAGTTCAGTTCTTCTAGACAGTGTAATTATGAACTTCAGATACGATCAAATAAAAATATTACAAATTTTCTGTGTAAAAATTTTACATAAGAAAATAAAAATAATTTTTACAATTTGTTATCATAATCTAACTTCGTAGAAAATATTTTTTTCTTTAGAACTATGATTTTACACAACGTAATAATTGGGTATGTTAATGTAGAAAAAAGGAAACAATATAAAGAAAAGTAAGATAAGTCTGTATTTATAATGTATTACAAGGATTGAGATAATGCACATTTAGTTGAAATTAAAACTACTAAAAACTATAAGCAGTAATAAGATTTAAATTTTTCATATTTTAATCTTTCTTCATCTTTCTTCTTATTTACTTATTTAAAAGCCCATATATAGTCCCATAATATAAATCTAATTACAAAAAAAATTTTGATATTTAAAAATATAATTCGTAACATACAATTCTTTAAAATAGCTTATAGTACTTTAATATTATTGTGAAAATAAATCCAAACTTTTTAAAAAATTGAACTGATAAATGAATTTTACTTCGTTATTCGTTTAAAGAAAATCATATGATTTTTTTTTTTGAAAAACATTATATGATGCACAATTTTCTAAAGATATTCTACTTCTTTTTTTTTTTTTCCGGAAATGTGATTCACTCAGTTTTATAATTGTAATCAAGGAATGTTTTACTAAAGTTGGGAAAATTGATATTAAAATAAATAATCATTTACACAATAATATCTCTCATATATATTTACAATATGCATAAGTTTACAAAATGTAATTTTGTCATCTTTAAATAGTGGAGAAGGGCATAGTTTATTTTAAATTATACGCGATGGTGGAGTATTGCTCAAAATGATGATTAATTAAATAAGAAAGCTATTAATTATCGCAATAAAATTTGATTGTAATGAAATTAAATATCTTGTAGTGTTGATATCTAATATATTCCTGAAAAATACCTCTCCTATTTCTCAATCCATCAAAAGTGCTAAAATTTCGCATATAATCCATTAACCCAATACGTCAAAATCGTTGTGAACCGCAAGAACTTTCTGAGATCACCTTTGCCACAAATTATCTAATCAGGTCGAAAGGCCTCAGGGAGTTTAAAATTAAGAAAATAGAAATACATTCATGATATACATATTCAAATACTTATCTAAAATAAAAATTATCATTTATTTATATTTAAAGTAATTCGTTTTTAATAGGTTTAATTGCAATTATCCTATATTTATACATACAGTTGTTATTTTTGTCAATAACCCCCAATGCAAACACACATATTTCGACTTATCACAATTGTACTTAAGATAATATATTGGATATCCTCAATTCATACAACCAATAAAAAACAGGATAAAGAAAAAAGGTATTATGAGTAAATAATTGCAATTGTAAGATGACAAAATCATGAATTAAACTAGTTACGTAGAAATATTTTTTATTGTAGTTCTAATACCTTCCTCATCTTGACGAAACATTTTGAACGATATATCACAGAAGTCACCAAATAAAATAATAGAAATACTCACAAATGAATCAGCTTAATAACCTCGGTGGTTAGAACAGCTTTTTGATGAGCATCATCAGTCATGCTGATCTCAAGGTGTCTTCCGTCTCCAAAAACCAGCTGTATGGCATTAAATCGTTTTTAAAAGGAAAAGACAATGCCAGTTGTATTTTAGTTAGTGGAGTAGTACCCTGTGAAAACATTTTTGTTAAGAAAAAGTCATTCGCATGCACAGTAAAATTAAAAGGCAAAAATTTAGTAATCAAGAGGTACCTGTAAAGGTGGTTTAGCTGTAGAATTAAAGTACCTTGAGTGCTGAATCATATTTTCTCATCTGAGTTGTCTGTCTTCAGAACAGGAGTGTAGCTCTGAAGTCTTGTAATAATAAGGTCGATTGGTTCCTATCTTTCATTAGTTTCAGTATGGCAGGCATAAGTTTAAAAAATTGTTTGAGTGGTTTTAAGGTATTTTGGAAGTGCAGGGTAATTTCTTGTTCATGATGACATAGAGGAGAGAATAAGTCTGCAAGTAAGTTCTTGAAGAAAGGTTAAATTTGAACTTTGGTTCTTTTAGATGATCATTTTATTAAGTGGTGTACCTAGGTTGAACTTTGGATGGTCCTTTGGAGATGTTGGTTGATGGAGTCTCTTTGGAAAGAGATTTTCTTGGAAAATTTTTGTCCGTCTTAACTTGAGCCCCGTGGTTTCCTTTGAAGTGGGAACAAACTTTAAGTATTGCCGGTGAGGGGAAATTTTCTTTCAGATGTTTTTCTGAGCAGAGTCTGTATGATATTAAGGTAGTGCAAAGTGCTTGCTAGTCTCGTTACTCTGGAAGAAGCCAGGCATGATATTTTGGGATTGTCTCTTTGGGATATTTTTCTCGTTGTTTTTATCTACAGAAACACGGGCGCCTAGGAGTTCACTCTTTTTATAAATTACATCGGATGTAAGGAAATTTTCTTATTTTCGTAGAGAAGAATGTATTTTCCCTCCTAGTCACAGTAAGTTGGGCTTTATCAAGTGCTGTGAAGTCTTTTTGATGTAATTGATTTTTTTTGGGTTTTAACAATACAGATGTGCAATCCTCCGTTGCCATTTTTAAAGGCTGCTTTGTTTTCCTTAAGGCTGAAACACGTGAATTCCAGCTTTGGAAGATTAGCTTAAATTTAAGGGTTTCTAGTCCTCTTTGCTGTCCACATAGTTTAAGTGACCTCTGGCTAAATTATTCTTGCCATCTAAAATTAAGGAAATTAAATTTTTCCTACCAATTTTAATCTGGGATAATAAAAAATTGCGGTAGTAGAATGTCTTTTTCTTTTGGTTCGGTTTTCGGCGGACATCATTATTCAGTCCTTTGAAAGGAGCGAAATGGTTTTGATCTTGACTGGAAGGAGATGAGATCGATTGTAGTAAGTGCTGACATCTCATTGTTTTTCGCATTAAATGATTGAGTGGGATGAGAAAACCTTCTTATCTGAAGTTCTCGGATTTGATTTTCTCGAATTAGAAACTTTATCAATTTCCAGGAAAACTGATTTGGTGGTGGTGACTTGTTTAATTGAGGATGAGGTTTGCCGTTTTCACGGGAGTTCGATAAAGGTAATGTTTCGTTTACTGGTTTGGTAGCGATCGTGGGGTTTCCTAGGAAGGTTAGAGTTTCTTAAATTCTACGAGATTCTGGTAAATTCTCGGTTTGATGTCCCCAACCGACGGCTCAATTTCCATCTCAAAGAGCTCGTTTTATTTGTTGTCTTTCGCCGTCCTTTACTACCTGGACGACCATTTTCAGTTTTTGTTGTAAACTTTCGATAAAGATTCGTTTTCTATGACTTTTTGATGACAGTTCGATGCACCAAGGATTTGTCTCCTAAATATAAATAATATTGATCTGATAGAATATGTTGAGGATGAATTAAGCTTTTTTTCTTTTGTTGCTTTCTCATGAGGAATGATTAGTACATGTATGGAAATAATGGGTAATCGCAATAGGGAAAAGTAGTAAAGCACTGATGAATAGTTAAACAACCGTCTCTTTAGTCATTATAATAAGATACATATAAATTTAGCTTTAAGTTTGCGTCGGTGAATAGAATAGCTTTAATACGAGGCACCATCAGTTATGTTGACTCCAAAGGTGTCTTCTGTCAAGAAAAAAAATGTCCAATGTGCCGACTATTATGAAGCATCTTGCGAGCGGGGGTAATCAATCAGCTTGGCAGGGACTTCTTTAATAAACATGCGCCAAGCCTTTTCCCTTGCTGTTTCGGAGAAAGCCTACACTGATTCTTGGACCTATGGAATTAATTCATAGAACTTTATTGCTTTTTCCTTCAACACAACTTCGAGA